>CABHPR010128035.1:6096-32894 GCA_902168415.1 Peromyscus melanophrys
TGTGTGTGTGTGTGTGTGTGTGTGTGTGTGTGTGTGTGTGTGTTTAGCATTATATACTGGAGCAACACCAATTTATCAGTGTCTACACTGTTGAAGAGAATGACTCCCCTCCTCCCAGCCACCATTAACTGCCAATAACTCCTTGAGCTAAGGATGGGGCCTCACAATCCCTTTCTCCATCAGTGCTGGAGTATTGACAGGCCTCATCTTTGTGCAGGTATTTGGTAGATAACCATACTGGTATGAAGTCATGAGCATAACAGTCATGCAATGTCCAGAAGGCTGAATTTCATAGCATTTTCACAAATGTAAAATTTTTGGAAAACATAAATAGAGCCCCATTTTTTTAGTGGTTACCAATTTGAAGAACGCGAATACAAACCCAATTGTCAACATCAAAGCTACGCACAGGTCATCACTAAGCAAAGCACTGGACAAAACTGTGCAGCAGCATTATATCATTTCTAGTAATCAGATGTGAGAGACACAAATAACACCAAAGCACAGGTGAAAGTCAAAAACCATTGAATTGATGAGCTTTGGGTATTTATTTCCTTCATTTTTAATAAAATTCATTTAAATCTAAGATTATATTTGATATTAAATAATGTATACATTTAAGAGTTAATTAAACTAATTAGTTTAAATTTAATTAATTAAAATCCTGAAAATGTGATAACTGGGTCTTAAGAGCCATTGTAGGCTGGCTTTAGCACTGTTATTCTGGCCCATGCTTCTTCTCCATAGAGGTCAACTTCAAAGCCTCTCATTTCTCGTCGTTTAGTATTACTGTCATTATGAGTACTGGCAGTAGTATTTGAGATGCCACATTACACTGAACATGGGCATTAACTCTACACTTATGCTGGCATCTAACTCACCACAACCCTCCTGTCTCAGCCTCCTGAGTTCTGGGACTGCAGGCATGAGTCATCACAGCTGGGGCAAATCCTTTCGGAAACACATCTGATCCTGCTACCCACAAAGTGGAAGAGGAGGCTTAGCTCAGATTTTTCAAAGGGGAAATAACCATAGAACTGATTTTCACTGCATGAAGACAAAGTGACTCTTCTTCAGAACAATTAAGATGTGACATCGTCCCACCTCAAAAAAGGGATTTTGTTCTACCCAGAATAACAAAGGGCCTCCAAACATCTCTTCCAGACTGAGGTCATTGGTTCCTAAGACAAACTTTGGTTCCTACATTGGGAGACAGACCGTGTATCTAAGCTCTAAATAGCTCTCCTTCTTCTTTTTCTTTTTCTTTTTTTTTATTCAAGCAGAGCGGTTTTAGAAAGCTTGCATCCACTGTCCTAATCAGTTCAATCAGATCGTAAGTGTGAGGCTAATCACACTGAAAATGCCACACACTATCCAACATTTCTATTTCGCTTATCTCATATGGTGTATTACAATCTTTTGCCTATTATGTTTGTAATTTCCATTTTATTGGCTGCATATGAACCAGCACAGTTTCTCCTCATTGCAGTAATCTTTACCAAAGTCCCTTTATTCATTTAGCATTAGGATGTGGAGAACTTGTGTGGCAGGTGTTTGCTACAAGCAAATGATGGAACTCTGATGGCCCCTTCACAGAACTCACAGTCGTTTAGGGAAGGGAAAAATTATACCACTCACAACTGTATGCAGGCTGAGATGAAAGCTGGTATAGAAGGGTTCAGCTTTGATGTCCTCAAAGGCAAGATTGCACAGGGTCTTGCAGTTCATTTTAAGATGATCAGATTTATACTGTGACAGCCCTTGAAGGTTTTAGCAGGGGTGGAATAAAGTGCAGTTTATACATTTTTAATTACACTTTTATTTATTGTGTGTGTATGTATGTATGCATGTGTGCATGTGAGTGGTGTGGTGTGAGCTACGGCCCATGTGTGGAGGTCGGAGGATAACTTTTGGGAGTTGGTTCTCCTTTTCCTCCACATGGGTCCTAGTGATGGAAATCAGCCTCCAAGCTTGAGGCATGTGTCTTTTCCTGCTGAGCCATCATATCGCCAGCTTCAGTTTACATTTTTGGAAACCTTTCATGGCTGTTAGATGGAGGATGGGCTGAGAGGGCAAGAGAAACCAGAGAACATCAGAGGAATACTGAGGAAGCAGGGATGATGCTGGTGATTTGGGGGAAGGTAGTTTCTGTGGTGACATAGGCAGTGGAAACAGCTGTTGCTGTTAGAACTGTCAGGATGCAGGGGTGATCTGATCCATGGTAGGAGAAACTCCACGGATGGGGCCACATGCTTTCTAAATAGGCACGAGCCATAAAAACTGGTTGCTGCCCACAGTATGATATCAAACAAGATGTTTCATGTATTTTTTGTCCTAATAAAGGTATTCAAAGACAGATATGGTGTCTCATATCTACAACATCAACTCTTGGGAGGCTGAGGCAGGAGGATAAAGAATTCTAGCCAGCCTGGGGAATATAAGTCAGTATTACAACAATTGACAACCTTGCAGGAAGTCTTTGTTCAGTTCCTGGCAGCTGCAAAGAAAAGGACCCTAGGCCATCCTGGAATATACAAGACTCCATCTCATAAAAAGCAAACAAGCTCCCCCCAGACAGCAGCAGCAACAGGGCGAGCAAACCTTCTGACCACTTTAAAGTGTAAAATAAAGCAGACTATCTTTTTGAGTATTTCCTTTTCTAAAGACTAACATAAAAAGAAATTAAAGACCTAGAGAGCAGTCAAAGTGCATGCTAGGTAACAGGACAAACAAGATACGGAAGAGCTTCGGAAATTATTCTATGGAGGGAAGAGGGGAAGCTTAGAGAGTCTCCCAAATAAGGATCATTGCAAATACAACAGGTTATGAAATTCTGCAAGGCAGCCTAGGTAGTGTCATAAGATGATTGGAAATCGGTAAGTTTCATGGATGTGGATTTCTTCTTGCTTATTAAGATTGGCTTTTCTTTACACTAGAATGGAAGCTTGGCAGCTAAACAGTGTCATAGGGGAAAACTTGGTTATAAGCGACTTACTGAATATTGAAGTTATATCTCAGAAAATCTTGAGTTATGAAGCATATGAATGGGGCTCAAAAACACCTTTAGCTTCTTTGTTAGAGTCTCTTTCTAATATGACATCATAGGTGTGAATAAACATGGTGCAGTGGTTGCAGTTGGTATTGTTTTCCTGATCTGTGCTCCAAACCCTTCCTTGTCACTGCCATTGGCTCCCATGAAACCAGCCTCTTGTTTGGCAGCATCCCAAGATTCTCTTTAAGGAGAGCATCCATTGGTGATATCTAGAAATGTAGCATTCAGCCGGCTGCACTTGGCTCCATAGCATCATGACAGTGGAAGAGTGGGGTAGCCTTTCTTAGCTTCCTAACAGTAATAATCACAGGATTGCTTGCATATTGAAAGACATTCTAGCAGTAGACTGCTTCATACTCCTTTGTAGAGGATGCTTAATAGCTCGTAACTACTATTTAGTTTTCATTTACTAAGTGTGTGTCATCATTCTGTTGTTGATAACAAGTTTTTCCAGGTAGGATTTGTTAAAATCTTCCTTCCTGTGTCTCACTGGACTTTTATCTTCCTTATTTTATATGCTGGTATCTGATTATCTTATACTGTAGTGGAAATTTCTCCCCCAACAAACTACTGCCAGACCCTGCATTTATTATATCTCCATTAAACATCACCAGATGTGTGGAAAGAACTATTGCTGCCTTAGTTTCAGCTGAGGCCCCAGTTCAGGTGTGCTCACTGTCACATGATGCACCAAGGTACCAGGCCATCTGTGCTGCATTTGCAGATGAGGATCCAAACTCCAGTTTTGTGATTTTTGAATCAACATCAGCCTGTTAAAGGACCTGGAGGCAGTAGTTAGAAGTATATGGAGGAGTGTCAAGGACCATAGCCAGAGCAGATGGCCTCAGTAAGCATAGGTAAGGTCAAACCTAGTAAGGCTGGAGTTAGGGGACTGTGGTTGGTTAGTTGTTGTCTATATAATAGTGAGGGGGGTTGTTTGGTTTGAGTAAAAATGGGCTCCATAGGTCCACAGGGAGTGGCACCATTAGGAGATGTGGCCTTTTGGAATAGGTGTGGCTTTGTTGGAGGAAGTGTGTCACTGGGTGCTGGCTTTGAGGTCTCAAATGCTCAAGTTATGCCCAGTGTGGCATTCTTGTCCTGCTGCCTGCTGATCAAGATGAAGATCTCTCAGCTTTCTCCAGCAGCATGTCTGTCTATATGCTACCATGCTTCTCTCCATGATGATAATGGACTAAATCTTAACTGTAAGCCAGCCCTAATTAAATAGTTTCCTTTATAAGAGTTGCCATGGTCATAGTTCTCTTCTTTTATTTCTATAAAACCCCAACTAAGACAAGAGGTTTACTGTGAAAACCCAGAAAGTTAGGGTAGTGGAGATTAGGAGTAGAGCTATTATGGTCAAATCTTCAGGAGTTTTTAAGGAACCTCCACACTGACTTCTATAGTGGCTAGGAAGACTCAGACTCCCACCAGAGGTATTTAAAGGCTTCCATTTCCATCATATCCTCACCATTTGTTTTAACTGTTTTCATAACAATTACTGTTCTGATTGGAATGAGATGAGATGTAATTTTAATTTGTATTTTTCTGAGTGATCAGGATATTCAATGTTTTTTTTTCCATGTGATTATTGGCCCCATCTGTATTTTGGGGGACTGTCTGTTCATTATCAGTTCATTTCTTAGGACATTTTGTATTTTATTTTTTCAAATTCTTTACATATTATAGGTATTAACCCTCAGTTAAATATTTCTGTGCTTCATTCTTCACAGTTTACTGCTTTCTGACATGAGTGGGTGATGTCATCTTACGCTGTACTATGGGCTATTGGAGGGCGTGACCAGTGGAGGATGTTACTAGGAATGAGTGGAAGGCAGCAAGGGAGCTTCAATATCTAATCCCTGGATCTCCCTTTGTGGAGTCTCTGCAGGCTGGTTGTTCCACTCAAACACAGGGCATTGCTGTCCCTAAGATTGTTTGTACCTGAGTCCTGTTCCCTTGCTATTCTCCCTGTAGAATCCAGGCTCGTGCAGATCATCAGAAAGGATCCTGTGATTCCCAGCTTCTCTACCACATCTCCATACATGTAAGAACATGACTGCAGAAAAAATGTTCCTGAAAACTTGGAGAGAAGAGGAGAGTTGAAGAAGTTTTAGGGCCAAGCCAAGAATATGGTTGATATTCATTCTAGATGAGCAGGCCTGGGAAACAATGCCTATAAATCACAAAGAAACAATCATTCTCTATGAAGAAAGACCTCACGGGAAGGAATAGAGTGGGTCACAAACCATAGAGAGAGCTGGGAAATAGCAAAATTAGTGAATTGGCAATATTCTTTTTTCAAGAAGAGTCAACACAATTACTAAATCCTGGAAAGGTAACACTGGACCAAAAATTATTAGACCAGAAGTCATGATACCAACATGAAAGAAACAAATATCATTGGGACACTTCACAACATCCTTGGCTTGATACGGTGGTGCACTCTAGAACCTCAGCACTGGGAGGAAAACCAGGGGAGATTTTGAGTTCAAAGCTAATCTGGGCTACAGAGAAAGACTCTCACCTCAAACAAACAATCCAACACAAGACAACAACAGCAACAGAGAGCACAAGAATGAAATCAATACATAGCAGTGCATGGACTGGACACTGAGAAGGGGGAGATTGTGTCTGCCAGGGAGCAGGGGATAAGGACAGGAGGGCTCAGGGACATAGTGACTGCAACCCAAAGTTAGTTCCTAAAGTTGGTGAAGGAAAGAAAGACAGCAGAAGTTTCTATAACAGGAACCAAAAGCAACTGTAACTCACTAACGGCAGGTAATAGTTAGAAGTGCTAACATCTACAAATGATTAAAAGTGGCTTAGAATAGTTTGGTGGCTAACAGTCCTGCAAGGAGAGTTTCAGAATGGCTGGAACTTTCTGTAACAATGTTTGCCTCTGCCTTATCATTTCGGACACCACAGTAACTGAACAGATGCATGGAGTTCAAGAAGATGTTTTAATTTAGTAGTTGCCTCATGCACTTACCATTTCTTTCTGGCAAGAGAATTTGAACACTTTTCTAGATACTTTGAAGTATGTACTACATTACTGTTGATCATGCTTAAACCCCCCCCCCATTGCAACAGAACATCAGCATTTATTCCTGTTACTTATATGTAACTTTATGCCCATTGACTGACTGTGAAAGCCAAGTGAAAGTAAAATCACAATGAAGTAAGTGCTTACATTCATTTTTGCAACTCAAATACCTAGCAGGGCCAGTGGTGCATAGAAGACACTTGGGAAAGACAGATATATGCTAATTAGTTAATAAATGTGTTATGGTTAATCCCAAGTAATTATGAAATTATGGAAGATGTGCATGACTGTTTCCTAAAGTGTAGTCATACCTTAGTGTATAAAATCTGGAAATATGTAATGTGATGAGGTGTGGCATAGAAAGGCCAGTCCAGAGCATCCAAGTTACAGGGCAGGCTGTTACTCGGTTTGAGGATTCCAAACGTTAGGAGGCTCAGTGAAAACAGGTGTCCAGGGGGTGCTTGTTTCTGGTCTTCCAATCATGTCAAAGAGACACTAATTGGAGACTGGTTGAAGGTCAAGTGAGAGGCAACCACTCTGGGTGAGTTCAGATCCACAGCACAAAAGCAGACCACAGCAGAAGTGAATTCTTCGTTCTATGTAGTCAATTAGAATCCATCCAACTTTTAATGCCTGTGGCCAAATGATGCTTCCCTGAACTTAATCAGTGTAAGTCAGGAAGTCTTGTCTATGCATTTCCATCCCCTGAACTCAGTTTTACATACTGTAGGAAAGAGCAGTTCCTTTTCTTACTTCAACCAGGTCTTTGTTTGACTTAAACCAAATCTATCAGTTTATTACCATATTTATATCAAATATTTATGTCACATTCCACGCCTGCAGTCTTTTTCCAAGGTAGGCGCTTTATTGGTAGTGTGGGATGGAGATTCCTGCTCCTATTGTTCCAGCTCTAAGCAGTCGCTTCACAGTAGACCTCAGCTTTCTCTGTGTGAAACACCTTAGGAAACTGCGACCAGACGTGCTGAGGAAAGCCTCTTTCATTGTCAAGTGGTGGTCTGTTCTTCATATTCCTCCTGCCACTCACCCTGAACTGGTTCACAGAATGAGGCTAGCATACAGTGTTGGTCATTTTAAAACCACAATACTTAGACAACTTATTTTGATGTCACTATCGGTATGGGTATCTTCAAATACACCTTTTCACAGCTTAGCTTTTTCTGATTTATTCCTTGTTGTTTTTTTACTGATTTTTTGTTTCCTTTTGTATTTGTCTGAATATGCTTTAGATTTTTTAACTTCCACTTGTCTTTTTACTAAATATTTTAAAATTCTGTGTAATGGTTCTAAGATATATATTTTAAAATTTTGTTTTAACTTCATTTTCTCTAACCCTCTCCTCTTTCCAACCCCCTCCTATGAACCCTTGCTTCCTCTCAAATTCATGGCCACTTTCTCTTTCCTTATTATTGACAGGCATATACATACACACACACACACACACACACACACACACACATACACACACACACACATACACACACACACAACCTGCTGAGTCCATTTAGTCTCGTTTAAATGTATATGTTTTCTGGGATGACCATTTGTACTGGATAAACAGTTAGGGGAGCATTTCGGGGACATAGAGTCTCCCTCTCAGCACTATTAATCACTTACATCAGGCTTATGTTATATTTTTCTTATTTCTTATTTTATTTTTTGGTTTTTCGAGACAGGGTTTCTCTGTGTAGCTTTGCCGCCTTTCCTGGAACTCACTTGGTAGCCCAGGCTGGCCTCGAACTCACAGACATCCTCCTGGCTCTGCCTCCCGAGTGCTGGGATTAAAGGCGTGCGCCACCACCGCCCGGCTTATGTTATATTTTTAACTCACATTGTATTTTACCACACTCACATCAGACTATACCTTTTCAAACTGGAATTAGAAACTGTAGTAGGATATTCCCATGTCTTCCCTTTTACTTCTTTAAAAATGATGTTGCCATGCGTTTTACCTCTCGACTGACATAGACTCAGCAGTACTATCTGGTTTTCTTTTAAATTCATGACTTATTTTAAAAATCTTGTTTTCATGAGATAAAATGATGTGTTATTTTTTATAGTGTGTGTGTATGTGTGAGAACACATGCACACGTGGAGTCAGAGAACAACTTTGGGGCGTCTCTCCTTTTCCTGTGTGATCCGGGGAGGAAGCCCAGGTTGTCATGCTTGTGTGGCAAGTGTTTTTACCAGCTGAGTCATTTCAGGCACCCTAAATTTAGTAAGACCTTTAAAAGTCAACATCTATTTCCATTTCAGCATTCTGGCTGCTCCACATCTCACCATTAGTTAACTTCTGAACACCGAAGCTGAAGTGACTCCGTAATTATGATCCCTTAGATAGACTGGATTTTGTTCTAGAGACTGGCCTGCTTAGTAAACTTGTCACAGCCACAAGATGCATTCTTCTTTTCCATTGTTACAGATATTAATATTTAGGCATGTGGTCCCGGGCACGTTGTTCCCCACCTCAGAAGTCCATAGGCATCTCAGAAAGCTGACTGCACAAGGCACAGGCTAGGATTTGGGGCTGTCATCCGCTTGTAGCGCATCTGTGAGCCAGAAACAGATGTTCACGAGAAGACACTAATACCAGGCTGCGATATGTAAAGGACAGAAATACTGAGAGATCTGACATTTATATTCCTAATGTCAGTTGTCGGGTAATATATTTTGTGATAACAGAAATAAAGGAAAGGAATAAGCCAGAAGTCATGGGAGGAATTACGTAAAGAAAACCTTGTTTTCTAGATGCTGCCTGCTTCAAGTGCCCCAGTGAAATATCGATTCAAAGCAGCCTTGAAGTGCACAGAATTCTTTTCCCCTGAGAGTGTGAGTTATAAAATTAGGGAGAAATAACTATGGCCTGTGTTATCAAGGAGATTAGAACCTAACAGGGATTAGTATGTCAATGAATACCAATGAAGGCATCAATAAACCCATGTGGAAAACTTATACATAAGCATAGATAGAGAGGGCAGTACCTGCTTGCTAAGAAGCGGCTGGCTCAGAGCTGGTTAGTTAGGCGAGAAGTCACTCAAGGATTAGTGTCCTTATCAAAAAAGGGAACATGAGATGAATAAATAGATTTTCTTATCTAGAGTTTGTATTTTCAAATCAGTGTCTTTCCACAAATATTTTCGTTGTTGTTTAATTTGATGTTGCATACAGGTTTTTTTGTTGTTATTGTGTTTGTTTGTTTTTTTTTTTTAGTTAGAGTTTATTGTAGCCCAGGAAGTTCTCAAGAATTCATACATAGTCAAGGCTGGTTTGGAACATCTAATTTTTCCACCTCAGTGATTAAGTTATAAGTGTGCACCATCAAACAAACATCTACAAATATAGTATTTTGTTTTCTTGAAATACAGAGGGTCTTGTGTATACTAGACTAGCTGGAGAACTTGATTTGTACCGATGGATGGGCAAGAACTTCTGATTCTGAAGCTTCTATCTCCCTGGTGCGGTGCCCTCCTTACATCTTTTCATAGCAGAATCCAGATTCTGCCAATGCCCTGCTGAGATGTCCTTCCCAGGATGCTGTCACTGGCCTCTAGCCATTAGAATGCCACTGAGGAAGGGCTCACAGCTGCCTCCTCCCCTGAAGAACTGCCTGGGCTCACTGGCCTCAAGCAGTCCTTGTGGATAAAGGTGTGGGCTTATCACTAGGAAGCTTGCTAAAGGTGAAAACTCACAGGCTCATTCCAGAACCACTAACATGTATGCTTCAGAGTGAGAACCTTGAGATCTACCTCAGCAAGTCTCCCCTTTGATGCTGTGTCACAGTGGACAGTGAGAACCCCTGCTCTAGCTGATGGAGCTACTGGTAGTTTATGTCCCTGCCCATCCCATCTGTATAGCTTATGACTAAAACAGAAAAGATTCACCCCTTCCTGTAGAATCCTAAGGGGTGCACCTGAGAGAAAGACTCAGTGACTTGGGGCCAAATTCAGCCCAGTACTTGTTTTTGTAAATAAAGTTTTATTAGAACAAAGCTAGGCGTGTGTATCTTACTGTCTGTGTCTATCTCCATGCTATGACATCAAGCATGCACACTCACCCTTCTCTTTTCAGGAAGAGCCTGCGATTCCTCATCAGGAGTTTCACGTATCTGGAAACCAGGAGGCCAGACCAGGAGGTGCTTGGTGCTGCATCAGTCTCTTCTCCATCATGCACTTTCCTTTCTTTTCATGTTGTTTTCCTAATCTCAGCTCAGGCTGTCCTTCCAGAGAATATGACAAACATACTTGCACCTCTCCTCCTCCTGGTCCTCCTTCCCTGCCATGTTTGCTGTGTTTGCAGTGGCTTTATTAGGGAGCCATGGAGCTTCTTAAATGGCTTCCTCTAACTGGTCTTCTGGATCAAAGTTCTTCCTTTCAAAAAGGAGAGGATTCTATATCTCCTCTCTGCTTTTCTTCTGCTCCAACTGTAAACCAGGGACCAGAGACAGCCTGCAACAGTTTGCCACACTGGTTCTAATATACAGTTCTCTCATTGGGATTTACAATTTACAGAGCCTCTGAGGATCACATGATATTTCCCAATTCATGATTTATTCGATATGCTGTAGTACACATAAAAGTTAGATCATCAGTTCAGGCCTCAGTGATGACGGAGAGAGGAAGACGAGGGTGTTACCACAACCCATTAAACTAAAAATAAGATGGAGAAAGTCTGTAGTCTGCAGCTCGCTAAAAGTCCTGCAGAAGTACTACGTTGTTTTAAACATTACACAGTTCTGCAGTCTACTTCAGTCACTCAGGAAGTAGAGCGCAGAACCAGGTGACGCCTTAGAAACATGAAGCCACACAGAAATCTTTCAGTAAAGTGACACATGAAGCTGCTATTGAAGCCTAAGGAAGAATGTTCATATCCCATGATACAGTGGACTTTAAAATACTTTCTTACTTGTAAGCTAAAGGAAACAGAGAAAACCCAAAATTAAAAAATATATAATTAAAATCAAGAGTGGCAGCATCAGACGTCCTTTTATGGAAGGGTGAAGAGCTGAAATGAGAAGAAAGTGAAACAGGATTGAATGTGATGCTGAGGTAGCAGTTAAATATTGGCTGAGGATTTGGGCTAGGATGAATCGAGGAGACTCTTCCAGTCTGGATTTAGAAATGGTTGATCACTTCATAAAGTCTGAGACTGATTCTCAGGACGCAGAAAAGAACAACCAATCTCTCTCCACTGCTTTTGACAAACTCTCAAACAGAAAATCGCTCCTGTGGATCAGAGGCTCACAGTGGGCTTTTCAAATGGACAGCTTCAGACGAACTTGAGAGAGGAAGTCCAGGCATGCTGCGACTCCTTTGTCAGAATGTGAATTTTACTTTATAATATACTTGATGAGTTTCCACATGATATTTTATATCTTACTGACCATTGCTAAAACACCTTTGGACTTTCCAGTTGGTTAAAACTAGTGTTGAACAATAATAGAATAAATAATAGATCCATCAAGATTTAGAACCTTATGCTCACATGCAAACTCTTTATTTAAAAGCAATAACTCACACTGATCACTATTAGAAACTAACATTGAGAAAAGTTTCCGAGGCCAGCCTGGGCTACCAAATGAGTCCCAGGAAAGACGCAAAGCTACACAGAGAAACCCTGTCTTGAAAAACAAAACAAAACAAACAAACAAACAAACAAACAAACAAACAAACAAAATCTCTTTTGTCGGGTGGTGGTGGCGCACGCCTTTAATCCCAGCACTCGGGAGACAGAGCAAGGCAGATTTCTGTGAGTTCGAGGCCAGCCTGGGCTACCAAGTGAGTTCCAGGAAAGGCGCAAAGCTACACAGAGAAACCCTGTCTCAAAAAAAAAAAAAAGAAAAAGAAAAAGAAAAAAAGAAAAAAGAAAAAAAAGTTTCCTAATGTTCACTGCAGATAAACTAAATCTTTCATGTTTATATATCATTTAACATTTTTTACAAGTGCTGCCATTTCTTAATTTTATTTTACTCTCATGATAATACTGCATGTACAGTGCACAGAGGATAGACATCTAATACCTGAATAATACATTTAACTATAACAAAACAGTACTGTTATTATAATTATTAATTAAATATTAGGAATATACTGTAGACTATAAAAGGACTGTGTGCTATGGATAGATGCAGAAGCAGTGATTTGAAATATCAACCCTGACTATTATTAGCTCTAAAACACTACGAGTTTTACTTGAAGAATCTGAACTTTATCTTTTAACCAGGACATGGAGATAAAAAGAAATGTAGAAGATTTTGCTGGGCTTAGTGGTACACTTCTTTAATCCAGTACTCAGTGGCAGAGACAAGCTGATCTCGTGAGTTCAAAGCCAGCCTCATCTACACAGTAATTTCCAGGTCACCTGGGGCTGCATAGTGAGACCCTGTCTCAGAAAGAGAAGAAAACAAAAGAAATTTATAAGGTTTTAAAAGTGAATTACTTGGCATCAACAAATATTCAATGAATTTAGTTCCCTTTTGACATAAAAAAATTTGAAAGCTTTTGTAATTGAACTTTCTTAGCCCCCCAGACTGCAAATAATGACCCCGAGAATTATTTTATTTTTATTTTTTTTTTTTGGTTTTTCGAGACAGGGTTTCTCTGTGTAGCTTTGCGCCTTTCCTGGAACTCGCTTGGGAGACCAGGCTGGCCTCGAACTCACAAAGATCCGCCTGGCTCTGCCTCCCGAGTGCTGGGATTAAAGGCGTGCGCCACCACCGCCCGGCAACCCCGAGAATTATTATTAATTATGAAAGCTTGGGCTTAGCTTCGGCTCTTCCCCAACTAGCGCTTATAACTTAAATTAACCTGTTTTTATTAGTCTGCATTCTGCCATGTGGCTTAGTTACCTCTCCTCTGTACCACATATCCGACTTCTTCCTCGTCTTGCTGGTATCTCAGCCTCTCCTCTTCTAGGAGTCCTCTCTCTCCCCAGAAATCCCACTTATTCGCTCCTGCCTAGCTAGTGGACATTTAGCTCTTTATTCAACCAATCAGAAGGCACCGTAGACAGAGACGTATCTTTACAGTGTAAACAAATGTTCCACAACAAGCTTTTAAAGTTGCATCCAAGTGTAGCCTATAAGCTGGGTACATAGTGACTGGAAGGAAGAAACTACCAAAGAAAAGCATGAAGAATATTGCCTGAGGTGAGTTAATTTCTAAAGTATGTATAATGTATGCAAGAATTTAGCTCCAAGTTTCCTGAAACCCCAGGCGAAAAAGAAACCTCATTAGTTACCTAATACTCACTTCAGACCAAAGAAGGCACACACATTTACAAGCAGAAGCAAACCTTTGGTGGAATTGCATCAAATGAGGTGAATTTCTGAAGAACTGGTATTTGCAAGCGCTGTCTGCAACAGCTCTGCAAAGCAGCAGACACCGAGGAAATGTTTCATATTGACTCCCTGCAAAGGCTCACGGCAAAGCCTGGAATCATCAGTCAGAGAGGAGGTTCTGTGGAGATCTCAGATAATTTGGTCCAAGTGCATTGCTTCCTGATGATCCAAGGAGTCTAGAAGGAGGAGCATTTAACTTGCCCACCAGAACGCCTTTTGCAAATACTAGATGTCTTAAGCTGGCCCTGGGCAGGTGATAGCTCAGATAAATCAGGTCTGAAGTCTTAGAAACACCATTATGTAGCTATTGTATGCTGTTGGCATACATGAAAGCTGTGCCTCTTAGCTACCAGACATGTGAGTGAGGCAGCAACATTGCTAAACTGTGGAGCTGATTTACTCTCATATTGGTCAAGTCAGGGTCAACCCATTTTGATGCAGGCTTAGCAAACACTAGTATCCACAGACAAGGCTATTTCCCTCACAAAGATGCTCTGACTCCTTTCAAGCTTTTGCCAGGAACCTTGAGTGCATTCCCCATGGTCTCAGCCATAAAACAAAAGGCAAGTCTCGCCATCACAGTGGTGTCATTCCTGAGGTTGAATTGGCAGTGTGAGATCACTAGAATTTTTTTCTCATCTCCTGTATCGGAGTGGTTTATGGTAAACAACACATTTTGCCTAAGCAAGTGAAAAAAAAAAAAAAAAAACTAATCATGAGTCTGCAAGCATATGGCTTCTGCCACCCTTTATTCCCAATCCAGTTCAGATTAAACTGCCAGTGAACTCATTTCATGTCATGAAAATCCGTGTTCCATAGCTGAGAACTTTTGCTCTTAACTGGATGTCCTGGTGCTAATGTGTGCCTCTAAGAACTTTGGTATGAATACATAGGGTAGATATGAATGAAAAGCATTTGACTTCCTATTATTTACCTTGTTGTAATGTCTTTGTGTCTCTTTGTTGCTCCTATTGAAAGCCCATAATTCCAAGATGTAGAAAAGAATGTGCTTTGGAAGTCTGAAGTGAGACACCCTGCTCACATATGTGGATCTTGCTTGAGAGTAAACTTACGATAATTCAATTATTTGCTTTCATGATTCATCAGCTGAGAATGCTGTACTTTGCATGTTACAGTTGTGACTGCCATAGCCAAGGAAGATCAGGGCAATAACATGTGAGTTTGATTTTGCACCTGGGCTCTTTAGTGTAGTTCTTCTTTATAATTACTCATTCTCTGCAAAAGAACACTTGCCAGACATGCAGAATTCTGAGAGTTTGAAAGAGAAATGTCCCTCACAGGCTCATGTGTTTGGATATTTGGCCCCAAAATGTTCATGCTGCTGGGGAAGGTTATGGACTCTTTAGATGGTAAAGCATTTCTGGAGGAAGTACATCACTAAGGTATAGCTATGAGGGTTTTTAGCTTGGCCCTACTTCCAATGCGTGAGCTGTTTTCTGAGTGTGGACAAAACTGTGGTCAGCCACTCCCCCGTCCTCTGCCTCCATGCTTCCCCTTCCTGTTGGCATACTTTCCTCACTGCGATAATGGACTCCATTCCTCTGGAAGTCAAAGCTAAAATAAACCCCTCTTCCCTAAAATGCTTTTTATCAAAATGCTCTTATCACAGCAGCAAGATGAAATTGAAACAGTAATAAATCGTACTTAAAAAAATATCATCAGAGAGTTAAAGTTGGGTGATCATGGCCACCATCTTTGTTATACTGATATTACAAAAAGGAAAGTCTACATTGTAGAACATTCAGAGTACAAAATGAAAAGTACCCATTGCCACTCTCATTCTCTTGGTGGTAAATATGTGAACACTTTGACATGTGATGCTTTTCCACAATTCTGCTAATTACTTGAGCTCAGTGATTTGGGATCCATCACAAAGGAATACTCTGGTAAGTACTTTGACTGAAAAGGATATATAAGGAAGATTTTGTGTAAAGAGAAATAGCAGCTTCTCAATGATACAGGATTACATTTGTGCATATAACTTTAAACAATAAACAACACAAAAGAAAATAAAATTGTTAATTTTTAAATTAGTTAATAAATAACTTTTAATAACTTATTATCAGTAGTAGTATTCTTCATTTTCCTGTTTTATGAAGTAAAGAAGCCAAAGAAAGGGCAGAATAAAAGATTTTGGAGCTCAGTGATATTGGAAAAGGTGTTTGTGGTGTCTGAAAAGTGTCTCCACAAATAACTCTGCATAACTGATGTGTTGTATAATTTTATCTGCTCCATAACTTTCCAGCTAGAACTTGTGTCATTTCAGCAGGACTCACAAGTGGCTGCCAGTGACATGTGGTCCTACTACGTGCTCCTGAAAGTGCTTTTGCTTACCTCAGGGGATGGCAGGCTTTGAGACTGAACAAGAGCTGGAGAGAGATGGGAAGGTGTGGGGAGGCTGCTCACTATGCAGTTGAGTCTGAGCCTGTGCGTACATGGCACATGTGGAATCACTGTCTGGCTTTGAAACACAGTGAGTGATGGTAACTGACTGGAAGACTAAAGAGAAAATCCTAACAGTGAAGCCTGGGAATTTTCCAAGGGAGAGAGGGAGGCGTAGAACAAAAACCTTCCAGAAAATAATTTGGAGGAAAAGCAAAAATTATTGTGTATGTCATATAATATAAAACAAAATTTAATATGCAAATACATTTATGTAGACTGAATATATTATAATCCATATAACTATATTTACATAGAGTAAAGCTATATATTTAATATTGTACAAATAAGTAAACATATATTATGACAACTATAAATATGCTTAATAAATGATATAACCATAATACATATTTATTATAATATATGAATTAAATACTATAATAGGACTTATATATAAGAGAATATAACATACATATTCAAACTAACTTTGCTGATAAAGTATATTTTGAAGATAGTTGTACTATATTCTCCCATACAGTGATGTGCTCTGGTCATTGGCTTGTATACCTCACCTCCAATATTCCTGTGGTTTAGTGAATGAATGGCTGAGTTTAGACACTATGGACCTTGCAATTATTAGCTTTTTCTAGTATAAAAAGTGTTTCAGGAACAAGAGGTTGTCTGAATTTTTAGGACATCTTGACTTCTTTGGGGGCTGAGGATGTAATAGACTTTGTCTCATATGTATAGGTTCATCCATTCTATTCCCAACACTGAAACAAAAGTATGGGAAAATTCAGTTTGAAATAGAATCAAGACCAGGACAATTAGTCCAGAGTAACCTAATGAATCCTCTTTTAATATACGAGAATACTCTGTGCTGAGAATCTCCCTAAGGAATCAATAATCTTAAAAGGCACTTTAGCTTTATAAAATAAACAGATTTAACATCCACACAATCCTATTTTCACACTATTAACCAGGAAGTGTGTAGTCAGCAGACTCTGCTCGGTGCTGGTGCTTGTTAACACTTCATTACTGGGCTCAGATCTCCGAGTGTGCCAAGAATAAATTCTTTTCCTTCAAATCCATGTATTTTCCCTAAGACCCCTGAGCCTCTTGGAGTATCTGTTTATGTATGCCCTGCCTCCATGTTATAGTGGCTGCTGCCAACATGGAAGTTCTCAGACTGTCCCTGTAAGGACTGCCTTTAACTCCATTGTGGACTTAATTCTACTTGAGGATACTTGTCCTGACAGATGTCCTTGAGAAGATGAACTGATACAACCCTGAAGGATGTGAGTTTGTTCCATTCACTATCTATTTACCCAGAAGTTACCATGTTCTCAAAACCTGTGAGGGTTTATTGATAAACCATAAACAGCATTCATCCTAATCTTTGAAGATTTTGTCAGTTGGTTGGGGAAACTGTGTTTGAGCCTGTGGTTCACAAGACAGTTTGTGAAATGATGATGATAGGTAATGACAATGGCTCAGGATTTGCTAAAGTTAGACCATGATGAAAGGTCCTGAAGCTTAAGAGAAAGTTGCATGTTGGCATATTGGGATGATAAGCAATTTAGAAAGCATAGAGAATTTGGACCTAGAAAGAAGCCCTGCCTTCTGTCCTTAGGGATTTGAACTGGACACATAGAATTCAACTAGCCTTAACTATAGTTCCTACTGGACTAATGAGGGAAGTTTCCAACATATGAAATCCTAGCATTTGGGAATTATTTGATGCTGTTAAAAACTTTGATGTGAAATGCTGGGGACATGAGACTGCAGAGGTCCACACTGAACCTCAATAGGAGCCCCATTGTTCTCTAGTCATTTCAAGTACTCACATTTATGTGATCGATGGTCAGTTACTCAGGATTTGGAGGCTTATATCTGTTCAAAGTCTTATCCAGACTCCTGTGCTTCTTCTCTATTACTGTAATGCCCATTTGGGAATACAGGTAGAACAAATGTCAAAATCCACATTCTCAGCATCCATTTAGCGTTCCTTTGAATCCCAAGCATCCTCCTCAGCATCCCTCACAGCATCCCCCTTCTCCTGAGAATCCCAAGTATCCCCCTCTGGGCATCTAGTCATTCTTCTCAGCATCCTCCTCCTCCTTCTCCTTGGCATCTCTAGCTCTGTCCTTGGAATGCCTGGCATCCTCAGACGCAGAGGGGAGCACAGTTGAGCACAATGAAACCGGTATGCTGAGATGAGGTGTCACACTGATAGAGCTGGAGAACGTAGGTCATATTTAGATTGTGATGTTTCTGGTATATTGTCTTGTTTTTGCAGGGGAGTTCTTATTCATCATCACTTAACTATCTAAGCTAGTGTGAAAATAAAGTGAATAAGACACTTACGGAAGACAGTTGGCAGTTTCTGAGACTTTTCATGGTGCTGGACATTGCTTTTTAGTTTGCCAATAGCCCTTGCAAGACTTAATTACTTATTGAATAAGCAAATATCTCCAACTAAATGTTATTTTAAATAGCAGGAGATATTTTAAGATTTAATTATATATTTAAACATTAGTCCTCAATCTGCATTTCATAGAAAAAGACTGGACTCTCCACTCTCACCATATCTGATGGAATAATTTTGGGATAAAGACTACATCAAAGGTAGTGGCTGAGCCCTCTATAAGGCTTGAGTCCTGACCCTGGGTCCAGTCTTCCCATGCCATCACCTGCATTAGTGATCACTCAGCACCCAGTGCTGTGTTTGTCTTTTCCCTGAACAGAAAACACCAAATGATAGCACTGAATCACAGCCTAGAAGTTAAGGAGGTTGTGTGTTCTATGAGCCAGGTCAACCTGAAGTTCTGAGAGTTGAAGTCTTACAGGTTGCCATGAAGCCTTTTGGTAGGGTCATTCCCACTGCTGTTTACTGGAGAGTTCTCAGGAGTTCGTGTTAAGAGAATAATGTATTGGAGGCTAGAGAGAGTTCAGTAGTTAAAAGCTGCTCTTCAAGAGGACCTGGGTTCAGTTTTTAGCAACCACTTGGCGGCTCACAACTATCTCAAGTTCCTGGAGATCTGACACTCTCCTCTGTTCTTTGCATGTACCAGGCATGCACTTGGTCACAGACATACATGCAAGTAAAACACCCATATATATAAAAGAATAATAACAAATGCTGGGGGATGTCTTTCTGTATGCTGTGAATATATGTTGTTCCCATTGATTAATAAATAAACTGCTCTGGCCTATGGCAAGGCAGCTTAGAGGCAGACAGGAAAGGAGAGAAACAGGAAAGAAAAAGGCGGAGTCTGGGGAGATGTGAGGCAGCCGCCCAAGGAGCAACATGTAATGAAACTCAGATAAAGCCATGGAACACATGGCAAAACATAAATTAATAGAAATGGGTTAATTTAAGATATAAGAGCTAGTTAGCAAGAGGCCTGCCATAGACCATACAGTTTGTAAATAATATTAAGCCTCTGAATGATTATTTTATAAGCAGCTGTGGGACCGTGGGGCTAGGATGGACTGGAGTAACTTTTCGACTACAACCAAACACCATGCTCATAGAGTAACTCTGATTTCTTCACTGGAAATGGGACTAGGAGCTGGGACATCGCTCTTCTTTGTTCACAACTCCAAATACTCTGACTCTACCTGTTTTATCATATTTTATTTTAAAATAAGCTTGCTGCATCATTTACGTTCTTTAGAATATATAGGTGAATTAGTATCAACAGATTGTCAATAATTCTCTATGCCTGCGATTGTCTTTCTGGCATGCTTGTAGAAATATCCACTTATATGGCAAGAAGAACAGTTTGCCTCACATCAGCCAAATGCTGATTGCAACATGGTTCAAAGACATTGTATCTTTCTGTTAATGATGTGTTGTCTGTTTACTGAACCCTGTAAGCCATGCACTGTGTTAGATGCTTATAAGCAACCGCTCTTGTGAGAAGGTTTTCATCATTAATATGCACAAGAAAGAAATAGCTTGCTTTTCTTCTCCTTTGTTCAAAGTTCTGGGCTTAAGAAAATCATGAACTGTCACTTTTATAAGGGAGAAAAATAAGCCATCAGTTCTGCTCCTAGCATTGGACTTTATTAGGAATGAATAACTGATAAATGTTCTAGTTTGAAATCCCACCTCCTGAATTACTGACTCGTGGAGACGCCCACTCTTGCAGTAATATACTGACAGGGAAGTTGTTTACATAGACATAGCACTAGGCTTCTGACACACATGACTTCATTGGACAGGGACTAATACTTTTTAATTTTTGTAGTATGTGTACGTGTGGATGCACATGTGTTTATTTATGTGTGTTTATATACATATTGTACACGTATGTGTGTGTGTATGTGTGTGTGTGTGTGTGTGTGTGTGTGTGTGTGTGTGTGTGTGCGCGCGCGCACGCCGAAAAATGAGTGTGTCTTTCATCTATCCCTTTCCACCTTCAGGTTTTGGGACTGCCACTGTTCCTACCTAGAGCTTGTTGATTCAGCTAGACTGGCTGGGTAGTGAGTTCCAGGAAGGATTTCTCTCTCTGTCCCTTTCTTCCCAGCACTAGGGTTTCAGAAGTGCATTGCCATGCCCAACTTTCCTTCCTTCCTTCCTTCCTTCCTTCCTTCCTTCCTTCCTTCCTTCCTTTCTTTTTGTTTTGTTTATTTTTGAGGTTATATTTAGTTACAAGATTTCTTCCTTTCCTTTCCTCCCTTCAAACCCTTTCATATATCCTTCCTTGCTCTCCCTCAAATTCATAGTCTCTTTTTCAACTAATTGTTATTGCATGCATATGTGTGTATATATATATATATGCACATGTGTATGCATGAAATATATGTGTGTGCATATATATGATATATATTATATATTATTACTTCTATGAATGTTTTAAGAGCTGACCATTTAGTGCTGGATAACCAATTGTTATGCTTTTTCCTAGGAAGGGTCACCTTTCCTGTTCCCAGATTCCTTCAGTTGCTTGTAGTTCTTTGTGTACGGTTGAGGCCTTGTGGGCTTTTCCCCATCCAGTTTGCAGGCCCAACCTTTTAAAGAGATGCTGGGGATGTGACCTCAAGTCCACCGTGCTTATACTGCAGGAATCCTTCTGACTGAGCCATCACTCCAGCCCCAGGAAGCAGTACCTCTCTGGAAGTTTCTGGTACTTGCTTGGAGAAGTTTAAGTTAAAGGCTAGGTAAAAAGCTGATGTTTGCTTCTTCCAAAAAAACTGCAAAGAAAACAAAGTTCTAAACTCAAGAACTAACTGTAGCTATTTACCAAAGACACAGACCATTATTTCCATGAATGGTAGATTCCTTGGGTGTCAATGCTCAAATCTTGGTGTATCAGAATGATGACAGAGGATCAAAGTGTGAACTATGATTTCTAAGTTGAAGACTTTAGAAATAGTAGGTTGTTTGCTTCTTTGCTTGAGGTCTTTGTTGTGCTGTTAAGAAAATCAGGATGACTGATTCACCTTGTGCAGAGGGAGGAACAGTGTATATATAGACACAATGCCTGTGAGGAATGCATGAATATCTCCATAGTGTAGAAATGCTTATTACCAATAACAATAATAAGAGGCAGCAAGGCAGTCACCTGAGGGAGTCAAAGGCAAGACATTGCCACATTGTTTTCTCATAATTAAGGAATCAGTTTTCTTATGCATGTGACATTTTTATTTTTATTTCCGGATGTGGTATGAGGTTGTCGAAGGGGTTCTTGATGAAGACAGACTTCGCATGAAGTTTAAGTCCTGTCACTCACAGTCTGAGTTTCCACATTAAGGCCTTTAAAAGATAATTTGTTTATTCTTAATGTAAACTCCACAGAATTCTCTTAGATCATCATAGCAGAAATGTAACCTGAAAAGAGAAAATATCCCCACGTTTGCTTCAAGCCACAGTGTAACTTTTTTCATTACTTGCATATATATCCCTATTTTTCCAGCTTTACAGGGATTAAAGGGTGGCACGACCAGAAGCAGGAAGAGAGAATGCTATGGAATAATCCTCTTGTACACTGTAGAGATTTGTCACTTGAATTGGTTTAATAAAATGCTGATTGGCCAGTAGTCAGGCAGGAAGTATAGATGGGGCACCCAAACTAAGGAAGGGAAGAAGGGCAGAGTCAGAGAGTCTCCAGGCAAACACAGAGGACGCAAGATGAGAATTTTGTACTGAAAAAAGGTACCAAGCCACCTGGCTAAACATAGATAAGAATTATGGCTTAATTTAAGTGTAAGAGCTAGTTGGTGATAAGCCTGAGCTACTGGCCGAGCATTTATATGTAATATTAAGCCTCTGAGTCAATTATTTGGGAAGTGGCTTCTGGGTATTTGGGAGTTGCTGATAGGACAGAAAAAAGCCTCTGTTTGCAAGAGGATATTCTACTTATACTTTAAAAGTTTTAAAATTAACAATAGTATAGTAGTGTCAAGCCTGAGCATCCCAGTGGTTTCTGTACTGCATATCCACAGGCCTTCAAAGGAAGATTCTAGTTTCAGTTGTGTGAATTGGAGACAGTCAATTGCTAATATTTACATCTCTCTACCAAATCTGTCTAAATTCTCAGTTTATTTTGAGAAATAAACACTATTAAAATATACATGGAACTACTTTAAAATAGTATATGAAATTCATACAAAGGGAAAATTTTAAGTATTTCAAAATATTTTACTTACATAGTGTGCTCTATGTGTGTGTATTTTCCACGTGAAAGTAAAATTCAGAGTAAATTCTATTGATTTAACAAAGTTCTTTCACAAAGAGCAGTCTTCCTACAGAAGAGAGCATGCCTTGCATAAGCAGAGCACAGGGCCAAGGGAACAGAGCCTGACAAGCTTCAGTGTGAGCTTGTGACTCTGAAGTCCACCCTTCACCTGCTGAACACAGGGAAAGGCAGACACTTATGATTACAGTGTGTCTTGCCAATGCGAGAGGAGGGCTGGAAGTCTGAGGTTTGCATTCTGTGATTAAAGTGCAGGGCTAACCAATGCTCTTATTTGACTGCTTGTGTCTAAGATGTATTTTAAGGAAGATCAGAAATGGAGTTACCCTGGAGGAATTTTGTTTTTGTTGTTAAGCAGATGCTCACAGGCCTGCAATCTCTAATAAGCCCCAGCACCAGGGAAATGTTACAGACAAGGATGCATCCTGTCCATCACAGCTTAGATTGGTCTGGCAAAGAATTCTAATGATTTGGAAAATTCCAGAACTAGCTTGATGTCAGGATGTTAGGAAACACATTATGCTGAGGCCAAAGAGGTGACTTTGAACCTCTAGGGGTAGTCAATTACCCAACTGAACTACATATGTTTTATTCAACACACTATCTTAAGCCCTCAGAGAGGCAAATTGAGAATTATATACTATACAGTGTCTGCTCTGAAAGACCTGATAACTTAGCTGGAGAAAATTCAGAAATGCACTGAAAATGAGCAGAACAAGGCAATACATGGGAATGTACCCAATGTGAAGCAGATGTAAATGTTAATGGAGAACTATGGATGGGTTCGAGTCCTTAAGGCAACAAAAAGATCTTGGATGACTTGGATGACAAAGAATTTATCAAGACATCTTTAGGAATTCAAAATTGCTGAGAATTCTTGAGAGTTTGGCTCAAAGACTTGAATACATCAAGATCAGAATGAGCTGGTAAGGTTGGGAAAACCTAGAAATCATACTTGCAGATGCTGTTAAAAGGCAGAAATGCTAAGGGTAGTGGTAGTCGGACTCAGGTTAGATCGCTATGCTCTGGAAATGACATTCTCTCACTTTCCTCCTCGCTACAGTAAATTTCCCAATGCTCTAACAGGGGCCTAAGCAAGCGGTTTATATAGAGGAAAGATTTCATTCCATGACTGACTGACCCTGCTGTTTTGCCAGTAATGGTGGGAACATGTGGTGCATGAAGTTCTCATGTCAGGTGGGAAAGAACAGGAGGAAAAGCCCAGGTTCCCATCTCCTCTGAGTGCAGTCCTTCCACAAGGCTCCAAATCTTAAGTGTTTTCACCATCTCCCCAAAGCACCAAGAGTTAGGAACCAAATATTTACAACACAAGTCCCTGAAGGGCACTGCTAACCCAAAGGATAACAGCAGTAGGAACAATGATGATATTAGTGGTGTGGTGAGGAGTTGCGTATACCAGTCTGCTTGGATTAAGGATTTGTGCACCAGGGAAGAATGTAGGTGGAGAAACAGGACAAAATAGGAATGTCTCATTCACATAGCAGCTGTATCCTACTGTCAGGGCCAGCAAGTAGGAACGCTCAGCAAGGCCGAAGCATGGTGAGAGCGATGGGAGACAGCATGAAATGCCAAGCCATTTTCTAAAGAGATCATTCGAACACTGCTTGGGTGGTTCTACAAATTGGTCACTGCCACTTGCTAATGGTGGTAGTTTGACATTGTAATTTAATATTGTCCCCTAGTTTGCCTCCTAGGTGATTCAAGATCTTGTCAATTTAAATTTGATGTTGAACTTAAACAAGATCTTGAATCACCTAGGAGACAAACCTCTGGAGATGTCTAGGAGAGATTTTCTAGATATGGTTAACTGAGGTTGGAAGACCACCATGAAGTATCATTCCAAGGATGGGGCGCTCAGGCAGAAGAAAGAGGAGAAGCACAACTGAGCCCCGGAATCTGTTTCTCTCTACTTCCTGACTGGGGTAGCAGTGTGATTAGCTGCCTAGAGCTCCTGCTGCTGTTTTTTCCACCATGATGGATTGTACTCTTCAACTGGGCGCCAAAATAAACCCTTCACTGAGTAGCTATTGTCAGATATTTTGTTATAGTGATAAGAATAGTAAATAGTCCATTAGCTGTGCAGTAACTTTGGGCTGCGTAAGTAAATTTTTCAGTCAGAGACCGCTTCAACTTCTGTGAAACGACATGTTTATAGTGAGGACATGAGAAAGCACCGAAGGCACTCCCAGGCTTATGGAACACCACAGCTAACACTCTTTACTACTGTAATTGTTTTCCCAACACTAAGATTCAGAATAGCCCCAGGAGTTATAGGTACAGTAATGACAACAGCTATCATTTACTGAATGCATCTGTCATTCATTTTTCACAGCAAGCTTATGGCAAAGATAGCGTTATCAGCTCCACTTCTACTGAGGGGATGACAGTGTTCAGGGTCACCCATTTGAATCATTTTTTTTTTTTGAGCTGGGATCCAAACCCAGCGCTGATGAACTCCTAGGTCTTCCTTCCTTTGAAGGTGACAAGCTGCCTGCAAGGAGTGATTGCCACTTCAAAACTCACACTCAACCTTCTTAAAATACTGCTGTTCTTCAAACGAAATGCCTCTGTCAGTTCTAAATCTGAAAGACTTAGCGAATTAGAGCTCCCCAGGATAATGCTGCAGTTCTCTTTGTAATCCTGAAACCTCAGACACAAGAGTTGGTCCCCCTGAGGCAGCTGCATTTCACTGGCAGGTGGTTGGTCCCACTCTCATCTATATTGTGTTTGGGGAGTCCTCCAGGTGAACAATGCTTATAAATCGGTGTTTCTACAGAGGACATATTTGTTATCACTACGAATATATTAACTCATTACACTCCCACTTGTTTGCTAAGAAGCATGTGGCAAGCATTATGGAATGCATATATTTTGACTCTGAGCTAGCATTTTAGAAGCATTCAGTTATCAACATGAATTTTAACTATAGTTCCCTGTCAGATGTAACCAATGGTAGAAAATCAATTTGTGGATATAAATTTTAAGGGGGATTGTAATGTGAATGGATAGGGCGGAAACAGAATCTTCTGACTAGAAATTGGACTCTTGCCAGATCTTGAGTTCTGAGAGGTCTGAGACCTGGGGAAAAACAGTCAAGTTATAAAATAGAATTTCCTTGTGCTTTTGCTATGTGGCGTGAAGTGCATATACCCAGGCAATCTCACTGTGGTTAAACCCTATCAAAGCTAACTTGGATAAATCTTTTGCAACACTGAAAATATTCAGTAGAATAATATAGAGAGGCCATTTTGCACCTTAGTGTGAATAAAACCCAGATCATTAGGAACTATTTACAACCCTTTTCCCTCCCTCTTCCTCCCTCCCCCTGTCCCTCCCCCACTTCCTTCTCTTCCTTTATCCTTTTTTTCATTCCTCTTTCCCTGACTCCATCTTTCTCTCTGTCTCTGTCTCTGTCTGTCTCTCTTTCTTTCTCCCCTCCCTCTCTCACCTTGTATCAATCCTTGAAATGAAAAGAACCACAGTCAAATGAATAAAATCAGGAGTAAGGCTGCACTCTGCTTTCTCACACAGCTAAACTTCTTGGCTTTATAAATGCACATGCAGTCTCTGTTTTGATTTTAAATGTTTGTAATTTTTCTGACTTAAAATGTTGCTCGCCTTATGAAATGGTGGTGACAGTGCATGGGAGCCCACAAAAGCTTCCTAGTGAGATCTGAGCTTGCTTTACACAACAGAGCTGCATTGGGGATGGCTTGACCACATTCGTGGTCACCAGGTGTCTGGGATGGTCTGCACTTGGCTGTGTTGGGGGAGGTCTTTTGCTCTAGCCCTTGGCATTCCTTTAAAAGCCCTTTAGCAGGGACAGAAGGGGCCAGTGGGTTTTGACCCAGGCCCTCCCGAGCTATCCTGTGTTTCAAACTGTCTCTCTCCCCTATACTTCTGTCTACATATTTCTCACTTCTCCCTCCTCAAAAATACCCTGGGGGAAAAAGAGGGAGTCGGTCTCCCTCAACAGTGTATTGAAAAATTTGCTTTTAATGTTTTTTGCAAGATCTTACATCACTAATTTTATTTCTGTTTGCCAATTTTTTGTTTGTTTTTAATATACTTGTCTGCGTGATGTTGTTCTGAGAACCGGTGGTATTGGAGAAGGATCACAGCCTTTCAGACTGGATGCTCCTGGGCTCTCACTCCTGCATCTATTACAAACTGGTGCTCTGGGGTCTTACTGACCTCCCTAGAATCTGTTTTTTTTTT
>CABHPR010128036.1:5299-27145 GCA_902168415.1 Peromyscus melanophrys
ACACACACACACACACACACACACACACACACACACACACACACACACACACACACAAATTGACAAACCAAACAACGAAAAGGATAGAGAACAATAAATATTTATATTTTATATTAAACATAAATATGCATGAAGCTGTTGCCCTCCTTATATGCTGAGTATTCCAATCTAACTCATCACTTACTCGTGTTCTACAATGTCTTTTTTATATCAGCCTTCTTTATAGTAACTCCTCAATCATTCACAGGTTTACTTTCATGTTCATGGAGTAAGAACTTTTAGATCCTTGCAATAACAGTCTCAGCACAGAGAATTTCCAGACTGTTATTATTTTTCCAAACCATCACTGCCTTATCCACACTTCAGCTGAACCCTTCTATGGGGAGTGGGAACGGCAAACTGTTTCTATTTTGCCTCCTTCCAAATATTTCCAAAGCAGTCAGGTAATGTTTTGTAGAAACAACAGCTTCTTGTTCTTTGTTCTTTTTCATTAACTGAACTTCAGCATTTCCCTCAGTTATGAATATAGGCAACAAACCTTGGCCCTACATGGAGTACTTGTGACATTCTCATAATGGAAATAAGGAATATACTCATGTTATACTATAGTTTTACAGATGTTTATAAATGTCATCCACACCCATCACTACGTTAAAATTGTCATCAGGTCTACTTCCATGCTGTCTTTAAGCAGACTGTTTGTAGATGAACAGCAGCAGCATCTACCACAAGGGGCTACTGTGGAAATTTACCCAGATGCTGCATGTATGGTCTCAGCTCAGTATAAGCATGGAATAGGTACTCCACGATATCCATTAAAAAAAAAAAAAGACACTCCTCCTTAAAGACAATGTCAGTTTCTCCTCATGAATCCCCACTTAGGGCCCACGTGGTGAGATATCCGAGGGGACACAGGCACCAAGGCTGGTGATTTCAAGCATGTGTTCTCAGGCCTTGGAGCAGTACCCTTCTGTTCTTCTCAAGGATTGATTTCTGAAGCAGCCCCAAAGGCCACTGCTCAGGGTTGGGACTCATGGATTGATTTTTCTATGTTGGCCCAGCAGGCCGAGCCCTGTCTGGTTTATAAACAGATGCTATATTATTTTCTGGTTTCATACTAAACTGAGCCAGGACAATGATTCTTACAGGATGGTTAGGTTTTCTCTCTTACAGTTTATTCAGAAGGTAGTGGGGGTGGGGAGGAATTAGGGAGGAGACAAAGAGCAACTAGTTTCTATTCCTAATTGTGTATTAAGCCCTCCCAAGGTGTCATCACATTGAGAAAATGCTGGTTAATCGGCAGTGTGGTGGTTTCTTGTATGAAACCCAGTCCAGGCTGGGGGTGCAGTTTCCAGTGCTTCTCACTTCCAAATGGGAGGCTTTGCTGTGTTTCCCTCCACAAGCAGTTATTTGTTGGTAATGGATTTCTGTAAGCCAAATTATATCTTCCCTTTAAGGGTCATTTTGACTGTGTATCTACAACACCCTTTTCAGAAGGGGCTAATTATTATTGACAAAGAAGATATAGAGACAGATTCTCTCCTGTTCTGGGCAATTGAGTAAACACTTGGCCCAGTTTATTTTGTGTGGGTCTTCCATTGAAGCAGTATTCTTGATTTGTGTTTAGACTGCAATAAAAATAAATGTGGGAAGTCTCCCTTTTTCCAAAGGCCGTGGCTCCCAGGCCCTCAGAGGCTTCTCAGAGTTCTGTGTGTGATCCATGAGTTCTGCAGACTTTATCTGTGGGGTCACTTGGGATAAAGTCATCATTTGCAGTTGCCTTATTGTTCCTTTTCCAAAAACACAACAGGTACTTTGTGGTTGAAGGCGTCCTGTTGTTTTAAGAGCTTGGTCCGTTACTGGAGCTTTCCTTTTGCTTGTATGAGACCTTGATGGAATACAAGTCTCATCCCAGTATCCTTCATATTTAAGATTTTTCCCAAGATAGCATTGGGCTTAACATTTGTTTCTGGTATTTTCTGTGGTGAGCACACAATGTTTCCATAGCCACAAGTCTGTTTACATTTTCTCTTTTCATAGAAGGTTTGTTATGGTTATGGTTTAGATGTGAAATTTTCTCACTAGATTCCTGTGTTTGAATTCTGTTTGCCAGTTGGTGGCACTGATTTGTACATTTGTACAAACTTTTGGATGTGAGGCCTACCTGGGAGAAGCAGGCCAATGTAGATTATCCTAGTTTCTGGTTCTTGCCCACATCAGCTGCTTCATGTCTAGCCATGATGTAACACCCTCCACTATGTGATCCCACCAAGATGCCTTTGGATACATGATTGACTGGAACTGTTACCAAAATAGATCCTTCTTTTCTTTCTGTCAGATATTTTTGTCATTGTGATGAGGAAAACAACTAGGCCTGATAGAAATGGGTATAATTTTACCTTTCTCTTCATCAGCTTAACTCCTGTTCCACTCTCCTGGTCTTTCCTGGGTTGAACTGCCTCCCTCGTCAGGCCACACATAACATAAGCAAGGTGTATCTAGTTTTCTAATTTCTAAGTCTGTTCTTTTAGCGTGGCTTCTAAGTCAATGGCTTAGTGTTAATTTCTTGTATAATAAGACTGCTTTACTAGTCTGTGGAAACATTTAAATCTTCCAGAGGGTTTTCTTTTCTTTTTTGTCATTCCAAACATAATTTTTAGCATATTCGAATTATGTACACACTATAAAGTTTAAAATACAAAAACCATTCTTGTTAGAAAATACATTTCCTGACAGCCAAAGACTTTGATTCTAATAATTGCAACTGGAATTCATGGTCAGTGATTTGTTGGATGTGCTTCCAGATCTCTGTACATGCGTTTGTATTTCCAGAATAATCTAGAGTCTTTATCTTCTATGTATTGTCTCACTTTTTAATCACTTAACTACCTTTACTTATAATTATTAAGCTCTACCCATGACCCAAAGAAACAGATACAACTGGGCTTGGACACTTCACACTGTAGTGGAGGAAAGTAGATAGTCAACAATGAGCATGGCACACGACTAAAGTGTCCATCAACTTGAACTGTGATAAATGCCATGGAAAAGTGAAACAGAGTCGGGGGAATAAGAAGTTTGTGTACGTAGTGGTGAGTGCAGCAGCTTGAAACGGAATCCTCACACAAGTGCCACTGAAGCTGTATCTGGAAGATGAGGACTTTCGGAAAGAAGTCCAAGAGAGGACTTCCACACTCAGCTCAAGCTTGGCTAAGTATTCCTCCATTTCTTATATCAGCACCTAGACAGACCTTTGGTCTTCACTTGCTCTCCAATATTCCACAGCTCTTTATTGCCTCTTTCTTAGAAATTAAGGGTGTAAGGCACCACTTCTGTTTATTATACACAGAGATAGGTAAGCTAAAACGAGAATTTTCATCATTTGCTAACATTATTATTGAAAGAATTAGAAAAGGTTTGCCATATATTAATCACTCTTTTCAATAAAAATGAAATAAAAAGGAAACAAAATATACAAGTGGCTATAAGACTATATATCCTTAAGCTGTAATGCAATTAATTAAGAGGTGAAAATTGCGGGAGCTGCAGAGGTGCTCATCATTTGTGAACTAGTACTGCTGTTTCAGAAGACCCGAGTTCAGCGTCCAGCACCCATGGTAGGCAGCTTACAACTGCTTGTAACTCCAGTTCACGTCTAGCCTCATTGGGCACTTATGTGTACAATCCAGAAGGGAGCATGGAAACTCCTCAAAATAAAGACAATAGACACTGAAATAATGAAGTTATTCATATGGAACTTTTAAAATACATGAAATACAAAGTTAAAACTATAGCATTAAATAGAGAAGCAAAGCCAGTGTTAGAAACATTCCTAATGAAGTGAGAATTTTACTGTGAGCATAATAAAAGCAACATTCTTAGTTGTTTCTAACACCTACAACACCTATTTGAAGACAACATAGTTTAAAATAAATTGGTATATTCAGAAAAATAACATAAAAAGTATAAGTAAAACAAAAGGGTTTTTAAAGAAAGGAGTGAATTGCACAAAGATTTTAAAATGTTGAACATTCAATATCAGCTTACTTTGTATGTGAGTTGGAGTAAAGATGATAAAAAATAAAGTTACAGATGTTGAAAAATAACTTATAATGAAAGAATAGCATATACTTTAAAATATAAAATATCAATGGACTGCATAGTTTAGAGAAAAGGTCTAAATTTCAAATTTACTCGATAAGAGTAGATAATTGTATTCAACCAATTACCATGAAATAATATATGGTCAAAGATATTTCCTTAAAGAGCACATTTTAAAACATTCATCTTTAAGATGGTGGGTTAGAATGACCATATTTCACTTATTTTCTCAGCTAATATAAAAAATTACCAGTAAAATAGGAGAAAAAAGTGAAATGTCTTTTTACTGTAAGTTGTTGATGAAGCACCTGAGAGCTTAAGTCTCTGAACTGCAAAGCTACCATGAAGGCTGTCTCTGGAAGGACAAGAAGGTGGCCTGGAGGCTGTTCAGAGGGGGAGGAAACGTCACAGATGTGCACTGTGGGGTTGTGTGCTCTATCAGCAGGGCAGAAGGCGGAAGGCGTCTAGACTGATATTGGCACACGGGGAGAAGGAAAGCCACTGCTCATGGTCCGAATCCAGCTCTCCTCCCTTTCCACATGTTCTGAACAAAGCTACTTGAGAATTTTCATCAAATGAAAAGCTAAAGTTCTAAAATAAAACTCCAAGCTCAAGTGTTATAGTATTATTAATTATCTACTGTAAGAAGGAATGTAATACAAAAAAAAAATGTGTCAGGTACAGAATACTTTCTGTGAAACAAAACTGGTTCTTTTGCAAAATGGTGAGGCTGTTATTAAATGTGCTATTAGGATTAAAATAGAATTTAATTGCTTTCATGAAACAAAACTTAAAGGACCCATACATGAGCAGAGATGAAAAACTATAGAAAGAAATGTTACCTGAAAGTTTGAAAAAAGGTGCCTGGATAAAATCTGGTTCAAAAGAACATTTTTAAATAAAAGAAAATGAAAAGTTTTATGTTAAAAGTATACTATGTTAAAGATACAGTGTGTGGAACACAATGAGAGAGTCCTCAATCAGGCAAAAATTCGAAATCCTTTCTCGTAGGAAAAACAACAAGGCAATCTTTAGTTCCACAATTATGCAAAATGCTGCAGTCAACTGTAGTAACCAAATTTCTAGAGAAATGATAACATGAGTCCAAACTTTTCTACTTAGTAAAACTATCACCAACTTGTAAAGAGTTGTTAAAACTGCCAGCATGCACTATGCTTGCTTTTCCGTTTGCCCCCACCACATTGGTAAGAAAGGAGTGGGGATGCAGATGGGCGTTCTCACTGTAGGGGAGGATCCAGTGCAATAACTTTCATGATGGAGAGAAAATTGACAAGGTCTGTTCAATTATTACACATAAATAATTTGACCACATAATTTCAACTTGAGGATGTTTTTTCCACTTCAGAAACACACAAAAATCTAATATTATAGTTACAAATATTTTATGTAATATATTGCTCATAAAAAATTGTTCGAAACAAACTATTCATTAGTAGGAACATAATTAAATTTACCATTAATATTTAAATAAATAATAGAAGAACAGTTAAAATGAAGTAAATAAATTTGGGAATAAAGCTATTATCTACTTCTATCTATTCTATCTTATACCTTATCCTAAATTCCATCCCAATTTTCCTTCTCCATGAAGCCTTTCTTTACCTCTATAAACATAGATGTTTACCCTTGGCAAAATTAAACAATCAAACACGCAAAACAAAATCTCTCATAACTCTCAAGTTTCCCCAACCTTCCAGTGGATTACATTTTTATTGTGACATAAACTTATTCCAACGAATGCATTTATATCTTATAGATTATTTTGTTAATTCTTTGTACTTTTTGCTCCAGAGGAGACAACACATCAGCTGGAAAACTGACACTTTCATTACAGAGAGTTAGTGTTGGCTAGCTTGTTGATAAACTAGTTTGTGGCATGTAGGTGGATGTACAGATATGAACTTTTGCATTGTTCCTCAGATCTACAGTCTGCCTACTTATAATCCTGTACTTGCTCAACAAATGCATTTGGAGCGCTCTCTCTCTCTCTCTCTCTCTCTCTCTCTCTCTCTCTCTCTCTCTCACACACACACACACACACACACTGAAGTACTGTGAGGTTGTTCTTCATCTCCCATGAGGATTTACATCCTGAGCTTGTGTGTCCCCTCTACCACATTATTGTGCAAAAATGGCTTTGGAATTCAAAAAAACATTTTTTAAGAAATTCAATATTTTATGTGTAAATCATAAGTGTCCTCCTGAGCATAGCAAAGAACATCACGGGACTTTGCAGAACCCTTATCCTACTTTAAGATTCACTGGTTAAAAAAGACAAATGACAGCCAGGGAAGCTTTACCCAAGCCCTTCTCATGGCATCCCCCTCAAGTTCCTCTCTCACCTTCTAGATGACTCAGTTTCTTAAAAGCTTCACTATTTCTTTCTCTTCTCTACAAAGTCTTTCTTCACCTCCTTGAAAACCAAGATAACATTCTGGAAAGAATGAATTCCTATAGACCTCATCAAATGATTGATAATATGATACTTTACTAAAAGCATAGCTACCTCTCAGTTTGGTGGCCACACATTTCAGTGATTACATATTCTGAACTGTTTTTTCAACTATAGCTGTTCTCGGGAACATCTATTGCCCTGAATTCTCCTCTGTACATTGGTATTTTGTAGACAAAATTTTCATGTTTCCTTCTTCTAAAATGAAGACCATTAATCTAACTTGGTGTTTGGAAATAAGAAGGTCATGGCCCCTTAGTACCTGCAATGAGTGGTCTCTGACTTTGGGATCCTTTGCCATTACAGATGCAGATCTAAGGGGAAATCTCAGGTGCTGATACTCCCTGTCCTAGACACAGTCATTCCCAGGTCAGAATAGCATCTGTTTCTATTCTTATTCCTGGTTACATTGTCTCCTCATTGTCTCCATCACTCTGTCACCTTTAGGAGCAAATTAGCCTCTTCTAATCTTAAGATTTTGGATACTATCTTAAAATCCTAGTTTATTTGGCAATAGGCTGTATTGTTTTGGCTCATAACATTTCTCCGCTTTTTACCTATTACTTTCCTCATTGATCTCAGAATATCTCTTTCAGTTTCCTGCATAGTGTATGTGTGTCTTTGACCAAGTAGAGCCCTTTGCAGGGCAACCAGGTGGTTATGCACTCAGGGTATCTTGCACCATATGCTGTTTCTCTACTAGACTCTCAGCAACATAGGGTGTCCAACACATCTTTGTACCCCTTATTTGAAAACCCACACGACTCTCTCCAGAATTATATGACTTGTTGAATTCCTTATTCAGGATGATGGCATGTGACTGATGCTTTCAGAAAGGTCATAAGGACTGTATAACTGTATAACTCCAATAATATTGTTTCTCCTGATCGTTCTGATTTCTCAATTTAGTGTGTGTGTGTGTGTGTGTGTGTGTGTGTGTGTGTGTGTGTGTGTCTGTGTCTGTGTGTGTGTCTGTGTCTGTGTCTCTCTGTATGTATGTGTGTCTGTGTATCACACTGGTCAGAAGACAACTTCTAGAAATCAGTGTTTTCCTTCTACCATGGATTCTAGGCATTTAACTTGGGTCATCAGAATTTTAAGGCAAGCACTTTTTATTGCTGAACCATCCTGCCAGACCTCACATAGATTTTAAAGTGATATTCAGCAAGTGTCAGAGCTAGTGGCTGGGCTGTTCAGTGTGAATATTTTCTTTGCTAATATGAATGTGAGCATTTGTGAAGAAAAAAACAATGTTTTCTCCCTTCTAATCCCTGTCTCTTACAAGGTGCAGTAGAGATTTATTCTATTCAATCCATCTTGCAAAGGAAGATGACACTTGAAAACTACTTCTGCAGTGGGCCAAACACCCACTGTCAGAATTCAAATCAGTTTTTCAGAACATATTTGTTACTGATCCATTCTCAACTGACATAAAAAAACAAGTCAAATTCAAAAGTTCCTATTAACCTTATTGAAGCAGGTATGATCTATATCTTGAAAGACCTAAGCAGATCCTTGAATTTGATAAAATAAAGGAAAGAAGGAAAGAGGAAAGAAAGAAAAGGAAAAAGAAAGGAAGGAAGAAAGGAAGAAAGTGATCAGGTCAAGGATACCCAAATAGCATTTTTGGGGTGTTACATTTTAAATGTTTACTTTTATTATTTAATAGATCAATAGTTATGCACACTAAAGTAATACCTGTTTCTGCAGCTGCATTCATGAATTTTACAGAAATTTGTCAGCCGTCAGCTGGTTTGCAGAAGGCACTGTCCTTTCAATGTCATCCTGAAACAAGGTGGCTTGTGCTGCTGGATGATGTCATCCATGGCTGACTCAAGATCTCCAACTTGAAGGAAAGGTGGCAATCTCCTTGGACTTGAAATTTATGGGTATTTCTTTTGATGGGAAATTTGATAAAAATCAGATCAAAATAAGACACACAGGAATGAACTCTCTGCAAAGTCTTGGAGTCTGTTTAGTGATATACACAAGTGGTTCTTATTGCCAGAGGATAGCATAAAAATGTAGGAAGATGAGACTTGCATGCCTTCCTTAAAGAGGACGCTATGCCCAGCTTTAAATCACACCCTCCTGAAAAATGGTTATTTATTGAAATAATTGTAGAAGCTGACAATTTTTCCCCTGAGAAAGTTTCCTTTGTGCCTTATTCATAATAGAAGCAGTCTGAGAAAAAGGTCTCCATTGACCTAGATTTCTGTTTTTCTGTATGCCAATAATTCAAAGAACCCAAATTTATGCATCTGACACCATCTCATCACAAATAACAATATTCCTGAATAAATAGTGCAGTACTTTTCAAGAAGTGCAAATTATTCCACAAATATTTTCTCATTAATCCTCCCATGCTATCATCCTCACATTTCAGGCCTGTGGAAATTGATATTGAGAGAGGTGGAGTTACTTATAGTAAAACACATGCCATGATAAGTAAAGAGCTTGGGAATGAATTCCCAGAGTGCCATTTGTACTCGATGACAGTTCTGTTCTTCCTCTTAGCACTGCTGAAATGTTTTCAAGTACAGCACCTTCAATAGCTGAAAATATATTGTAGGACAATTAAATGACTATTTAATTAATCTACGCTACCAACAATGCCCTGTTTCAAAGACCAATACCTCACCAGATCAGATCCATGAAATATAAATTCATTTGCAAGAAAGAAAGCTCCTTCCATACCACTGCATGGAACTTGAACGGAGCATCATGGCCCTGCCATCTTTCCCATTGGCTTAGGCTTTGATCATTTGCTTCGCCAAGGGCAAGATTTATATGCATGAACCACTTTTATTCCAATAATGAATGCATTACTTTCCCTCAAGTGTACTGTGAAAAATTACTATGAAGTCATTATTCTGGCTCAGCTGATCAGGATGAGGATGGGGATGAGGAAATGGTCCTTTTAAGTTTAAATTTTTAAAAATCTACCTGTCTCTAGGACTCCATATTTTTCCCTACATATGTGGGCAAAACACTCAAGCCATTCTAAGGAAAACCTGAGTCTTCAGAAGAGAAGCTTCCCAATCTCCATTTAGAGAGTCTAAAATATATACTTTCCCAGACTCCTTTGCAGCTAGGTTCTATTACTTAGACACATTTGCATGGGATCCAGACATCAGAAATGAGGCAGAGAATATTTTCTTGCAGCTAAATATGCTAATATATAAATGCTTCGAGTGTGGGGGTTCACAGTGGTTTAACATGACATTCAGGGAGCACCGATGCTGCGATTATTATGAGGAAGCATCTATGGCTACAGTTCTATCTTGCTAAAATTAGCTGCTGCCCACTCTGAGTTTCTTGCACATGGGTCTGACCTTGAAACTAAAAGTCCAAGAGCAGTTCATCCATGTTCATTCTTTCAACCTTTCCAAAGGTTTGGGAAACACACCCTCCCTGTAATGGAATCACTTTATGTTAGTTGTGTTTGTGGTGGTTGGTAATATTACTGAAGAAACAGTTTACTTCCCACTCTTAAGTGCTGAGGAACAGATATTGAGAGCACCATAAAGTTGAAGACTTGAAATCAAATATTCTTTTTTGTCAATTAGTGAGTGAAACTGTTTCTATTTTATCATCTTAATAATGAATCTCCTAAAACCAGCTTTACAGGAGTTTTGTGAATACTATAGTAATTATGTGTATGAAGTGTTGAATTAATTAGGTTGGTATTATTTGACTTTAATAACAACATTCTTTAATGTCTCTTAATAAAACTGGCTTAAATAAGGAAGGAATTTGTCTTCTGTAAGAACTAGGAGTTTCTACGAAGGAGCAGCTCATGGAATGATACAGTCTTGACTTAACAAGGGCATAATAGTTCAGTGGAATAAACAGACCAGCGGCTGGATGTGCAAATAACATTTTATTTGAACCTTAGTCCTTCCATTCTTGTGACATTTGCACTGTAATGATTGAATTGAATGGTTGCCATGAGAACCATGGACCTTCAGGTTGGCAAAGCTAGAGTACTCATTCTCTGACCCTTTGCAGCAAACATTTCAGAACCCGGTTATAAACAATGACCCCACTACCCATCCCCCAGGAATAGTTTTGTCCTAAATACAGATACTTCTTATGCCCATGGGACTCTGGAAACAGCCAATAAGGTTACAAATCTCCCCTCTTATGACAGAGGAGGAGTGGCACACTTGTCACCTTCCATGGGATTGAGCTAAATTGTGTCACATGCTACCACTTAGCTAATAACTGTAGTTTAGAGGTATGAAAAGAATGAAACAGTTTTTTTGGGCATGGCACATGTCTTCAATTGCAGCCCTGGGGAGGCAGAGGCTGGCAGATCTCTGTGAGTACAAAGCCCGTCTAGTCTACATACTGAGACCCTGTCAAGATGGGTTGGGGGGAATAATAGTAAAAAGAATGAATTGACATGCATTAAACAAGGTCATAATTTTTACTCTGCAGCTAGAGAGAGATGCTCATCTATATAGTTGAGGTTCTGACAAAAGAATAAATTTTACTTAGCTGGTTGTATAAACTCTCTACCCCTAACACATCACAAAGTACCCAAGAGCAAAATAGATGCCCCCAAATTGCTAACTTCTTTGCTCAACAGTGTTGGAATCCATATAGAAGTAGTAACATGAGCACTGGGCTAGGAGTTGGAACTAGTATTTTATTGTAGTTCAGTCTAAGACTACCTCACGACCAACACTTCAGTTTCTCTTTCCACATGTCTAAGGGCCATTCTCATTGTTAAATGAAAAGCCTCATCAGAAGTTCTGTACCTGGGATGAGCTGTGCTTTCCTAACATTGGTAAAACAGTCTATTAAGCCTTCAATACAAAAGAAAAGAAAGGGCAAATACATGTGTTTGTCTAATGCCTTAGAATTTTTGCATTGCATCTCACACTAGTTGTTGTGTACATTAACAGGAAACTTGTTGCACTATTCCAAGAGAGAGCACATTCATGTCTAAGACTAGAGGGTTTTACTTTTCAATAGAAGTCCATCCTTGCTAAGGCTAAATGTCACCCAGTGGAGGAGACTTTGTGCTTCCATAGAACTTTTTTAAAAAACTCATCCCTTAATCTCATATTATCCACTGTCCACCTGTACCAGATATGGAGCTGAGTAGAGAAAGGACTCTGATGTCACACCATCTACCTTCAAATGTGCATTGGGGAATAGCTGGTAACCGTGTGAATATAAACAACTGGATATCAGGGAGCAACTCAGAGCTACGAAGACAAAGTAGGTAAAGATGATCAAAATGATTTCAGGGTGACATCATCTCAAGGGGACAAGCAGACTCCTATGACAGGAACTTTTAGGTCTTAAGATGTGAGTTTGTCAGTACAGAAGAGCAGCATCATTGTGTGTGTGCCTGTGTGTGTGTGTGTGTGTGTGTGTGTGTGTGTGTGTGTGTGTGTGTGGTTTTTGTTGTTGTTGCCTGATTTATAGGTTTCAGTGATAAGACCACAATTTTCTTTTTCTCTCTACAGGGTTTTCTCTGTGCAAAAGCTTCCACAAGGTCTCTCTTCAGAAAATTAATGTATTAGAAAAAAGGAGACTTGGAAGAGAGAATTTTTTAAGTAGTTGCATGTTCAGAATTACATTACTGTGTTTTCTGAAGTTGCAAACTCTTTTGCAGCCATTATAAAAGTTAAACTCTTGGTCTCTAATTTTAGTACTTTAGGCAATGAAAACTGAAGTGTTCGGAGACTGGGAGCAAAATTTTTATATGTCAGTCAAGTCACATGAAGAAGTACAGAAACAGCATTCTCTAATGGTTGAGTTTTCAGAGAAGAAGGGCAAAGTCCTTTGAAAGGCTGGGATTCTAACCTGGGAATGGCTTCCTACTTTCTCCAAGGTTATTTGCTATTCTCTTCATCCCTTGGTACAAATTACCTGCTGCTGCTGCTGTTCACTAAATCTTGCCACCTCCCTAGAAGGTGTCTTTCCCTCATGTGGTGAACTTCTATTCTTGTTTCCTAGCCCTGTATCCCCAAAACATTGTTCCTTCATTTGAATGTGCTTTCCAAAGCAGCTTATAAGCATTTAGACATTTGACTCTTTTGTTAATGTGATACTTGAAAAAGAAACATGGATTAATCTGGTAAACACAAAAGCAGTATGTGAAAGTATAATCCTTCCTCCAGGCAAAACTGACCCAGTCGATGATTGCCATGGTAGGTTTGCAAGGATTCGATTAAAGTCGGTTATTTTATCTGTATTTGGTCAACATGGTGGCGAGGCAGATGATTAATTCAATTCGGTTCATGACTCACTCCTCTGCTGCAGGAAAAATAGTCAACATATCTTTTAGCACCACCTCAATGACAAACTCTGAAAATACCACTTTTAAAGTTTATTTTGAGTTTATGTATATGAACTTCCCATGACAGAAGTAAATAAATTAAAAATTGTCTGAGAAATAATACAACTACTAAAAAAAAAAAAAAAAAAAAACAGGAGGAATACTAAGGAACTTTTAAATTGTTTTCTTTAATTTTGTTTTATATGAATGTTGTTTTGCTTGCCTGTATGTCTGTGTACCATGTGCATGCAGTACCCATAGAGGTCAGATGAGGGCATTGGATCCTTTGGGACTGAATTTACATACAGTTTTAAGCTGCCATTATGGGTGCTGGGAATCAAACCCTGGATCCTTCAGCCTTTGCTCTAAATTTCTAGTCATCTATCCAGCCCCTATGCTAATGTTTTCCATGCTTTCAATACAGAGAGCACCACCAGAAACAGTAATAATCAGATAGAAAAATCCTTGAAATTCAGAATCTAGACTCTAAACATTACCGTTCTTTCTGGGTTACTATGATAGTCTCTATCTAGACTGAGGAACTAAGAACAAACAGAACAGATGTTCGATAAATCTGGCTTTCAAAAAGTGATCGTGATTGCCCTCATTTCTGGAGAGCAGAAAATTGAAATTCCATTGAGACTATGGCTAACTCCCTTGAAGTCTCACCTCCTTAATGCTTATTTCCTAATGCAGGTGTTCATGGCTCCAAGCTATGTCCATTGCACATTCTTTGACCTATGTTTGTGTTTCTCATAAGGCCTATCACCTTTTCACCACAGTGACTTACTAATTGAATGAGATAATGACAGCACATACAACAAACTGAATAGAAAGACTGAATTAACCTTTCAACTTATGATCCTAGTTACTACTTTCTCTCTCCGAGTCACAGGCTAGACTGCACCGGATAACTTTGCTCCAGAAGGGCAGAGAGTGACTTCAGCTAGGCTTTGTAGGTTACACCATCTATTTTGTTGCTTCTTGACCTTGTAACACAGTACACATCAGTCACGGGCAATGGTAACCCTGTGACATGGTTGTGTTCTCATAAAATATTAATTCCAAAAGCAAAACAGCTTGTGTGTTTAGTTCAGTGATCATGGGTGTAGACACCATAGCAATTCTAGCTGCCCCTAACTCAGGAGTTTTCTGAAGCACAGCCCTCTTGACTTGCAGCACTTGCTGCTTTCAGCTGGATAGGCAGTGCCTACTTTGACATGAGTTGTCCTTTGATGCGGCAGACCTTTACTGGTGTTTGTGACTGCCCTCCATCTCATGGGCTAGTATATGAAATTATGGACAATGATTATAAATTACGAACCATAAATGGTTGAAATTGCCTCTCAGAACCATTTTTCTCTACTTACTGATTTCTATATTGAGAATATGGACTCTTTCACTGAACTGTAATTTAAGTTAAATATACCATATGAAATATATACACATATATTGATGTGTACAGTTACAAAAGCAAGGTGTTTATATTTATCTATGTGTACTTTGACAGAATGTTGACTTTAATAGTCATGTCATATATAAATTCAGCTCCTTAATTTTTTTATGCTGGAATAAAAATTTATTTATTGCTCTCTTACTTTTCTTGGGACCATTTATTTGGATGAATTCTCTTTTCTTTCTCTTCCTCCTTCCCTTTTTCCTTGTCTTTCCCCTTCTCCTACTCTCTTTCTGCCTTCCTCTTCTCCTCTTCCTCCCTCTCCTCCTCCAATACTCCTCCTCCTCTTGTTTTTCATCTCCTCCTTTTCTCCTTCCTTTCTTGTGTATGTGTGTACAGTATACACACATGTTGTCTTAGTTTGGGATTTTACTGCTGTGAAGAGACACCATAGCCACTGCAACTCTTATAAAGAAAATGTTTAATTGGGGTGGCTCACTTACAGTTTCAGAGGTTCAGTCCACTATCCTCATGACAGGGAGCATGGCAGTGTGCAGGCAGACATGATGCTGGAGCATAGAGTTCTGCTTCTTGACCAGAAGGCAGCAGGAAGTCAACTGACTGTCACACTGAAGGAAGCTTGGGCAAAGGAGACCTCAAAGCCTCAAAGCAGTGAATTGGTGGCCTTGATGACACTGTCCAGAAGTCATGCAGAAATGCAAAATAATAAAATTATAGTAAAAAAGAAAAGTTACCCCAGCTTAAATGCTGGGTGTAGTTGAGGTGCAAGGATGAGGCCTACTTAGAAAATTGAATTTGTAATAAAGCGGCATTACTTTAAAGTAAACAGAGAGACTTACAAATGTCCTGTTCAAAAGAATAACAGTGGGATACGGGGTGGTTCATTGGTTAAAGTGCTTGCCAAGCAAATGTATGCTCTTCCTCAACAAGGCCACACCTCCTAATAGTGCCACTCCCTTTAGGGACCATTTTCTTTCAAACTACCACATATGTGCATGTATATATCCACATATGTGCACACAAATGTGAGTGTGAGTGCACATCAGCACCCATGTGTATCTATGCATATGAAGGCCTGAAATTGATGTTAAGTCTTTATCAGTTGATATTTTTAAGTTTTATTTTATTTATTGAGACAGGGTCTCCCACTGAACCTGTAGCTCACCAGTTGCATATACTCTTGCTAGATACCTTGCTTCATGGACTCCTTGTCTCTATTTCTTGAGTGCTGGGATCACAGGCAGTGGCTTTGCCTGTCAGGGTTATGAGTCTGAGGGATCTGAATTCTGGTCCCTACATTTGCTTGGCAAGCACTTTAACCAATGAACCACCCTGCATCCCACTGTTATTCTTTTGAACAGGACATTTGTAAGTCTCTCTGTTTACTTTAAAGTAATGCCGCTTTATTACAAATTCAATTTTCTAAGTAGGCCTCATCCTTGTACCTCAACTACACCCAGCATTTAAGCTGGGGTAATTTTTATTTTTTACTATAATTTTGTTATTTTGCATTTCTGCATGACTTCTGGACAGTGTCATCAAGGCCACCAATTCACTGAAGCCACCTCTTCCCTGCCTTGAGTCTGTCCTTGGAAAGAAATGGGCACAAACAGCTTCAGTTGAAGTTTTCAGAAAGAAAACTTAAGTATCCAAGTTTCAGTATTGTCACTGGAGAGGTGGTTCAGCTATTAATAGTGCTTAGTTAATAATCACGAGGACAAGAATTCAGACCCCAGCATCCACATAATGATAAGAGTATCTGCAGGTGTTACAGCTCTGGAGGAAAAGGTACTCTGACTGTTGGACATCACACAGTACCTACAGCTGTGAGGAGAAAGCTATCCTGATTTGTTGGGAAGTCGGGCTATACACTGAAGCTGTGACACCTACAGCTCTGGAGCGAAAGGTGTCCTGACTTGTCAGGAAGTCAGGCTACCTGAAGCTGGGTTCCAGTGGGGGATGTTCTCCCCCAAGGATGTGTCAATTCTGCTCTTCTCAGAGAGAGCCTTTACAGCTGAACTCTGCTTCACTCTGCTAATGTGGTTTCCCAGCAGAGATGTTGGTTTCTTCTCAGCTCCCGCCCAAGTTGCTACTTCTCTGCTTCACTCTGTTAAGAGGGAAACCCCTGCAGAAATGTAGCAATCTGCTCTGGCTCCAGAAGTTGTTACTTTTGCTCCATTCCCCTAAGGGAGCTTCCCAGCAGAGGTGTTGGTAGCTTCTCTGTTCCACTCCACTAGGGGGTTTCCCAGCAGAGATTCTGCTCCTCTTCTGGGAAAGAAGGTCACCACCCAAAACTCTTTCAAGAGATTTATTTGGGAGGGAGGAATCTGGGAGAGTAGCTACCTAAGCCAAGGTGGAGAAGGGCAGCTACCAACTGAACAGGCACAGGGCTTATATAGGGCTTCTTAGGGGTGGCGTTTTTTCAGTGAAAAGATTTTCAGAGTGGGAATTGGCCAGATTTCAATCCCCTTGAGATTGGACAAGCTCAGATTGGTTGGTTTTGTGCTCAGGGATTGGTTGGTTTTGTGCTCAGGGATTGGTTGGTTTTCCTGCTCAGGAATTGGTTGGTTTCATTCTCAGTTGGTCAGGGCCAGATTTGGCTCTGGTTTTAGGGCCGAAGTGTGCTTCTTTCACTGGCCCTTTTTAACCTATTGGCTCTGGATTCAGGGTCAGGGTGAGTTTCTTTGACTGGCTCTGGTTCCAGGGCCCAAGTGTTTCTTTGGCTCTGGTTTCAGGGTCAGAGTGTGTTTCTTTGGTTGTGGTTTTGGGGCTGAAGTGTGTTTCTTCCACTGGCTCTGGTTTCAGGGTCAGAGTGGGTTTCCTTGGCTGGTCCTTTTACCCTACAGAGTTCTGAAAATGCTTGCAACTCCAGCTCTAATGGATCTGACACCTTCTTCTGTCTTTTTTTAAAAATGTACCAAGGTACATGTACCACACACATACACACACATGCATACACTAATGTGGACACACACACACACACACACACACACACACACACACACACACATATATATATATATATATATATGCACATAACAATAAATAAAATACATTGTTTAAAGTCTTAAGTATTAAACTTCAAATCATCATAAAGCCGGTTACTAAAATTAAATATATGTATATCTGATTTGGACATAATATGTTTTAGGGAGTACTGATATATGTGTTTCTGAGTGTGTGTGTGTGTGTGTGTGTGTGTGTGTGTGTGTGTGTGTGCTTATTTATAAATAATATCATACATGGTCTTATTTCTATGGAAAAATGTGTTAACCCTCTGGCCACTAAATATACTTTTCTGTATCGGTGGTGGTAACACCTTCTCTGGGACAAAGTAACGGTTTTCACAGTGGTTAGAGGAGCACCAAGAACATAGTCACGTGAGGGAAATGCATGTGCATTTCTAGGAACAGAAAGCATCTCTCACCTAACAGGGTTAATGATAGTAAATGGATGAACTCATGTCAGAGCCTTCACATTTGCTGTCCTAAACAATTATTCCACCTGCTCCCTGCCATGGGTGGAAGAGGTATACAGCATGAGCATCTTTTACTTGCTCGTGTGCATTTTAACTCTGAAAGAGAGCTTCAGCAGCTCTTTGCCACCACGTCTGTTGACAGCCATACCATTCACCTCCCAGGTCACTTCAGAGTCCTTATAGAGCTCAGTGGGCCTCTGATACCAATGAATACAACTTTGCATCACAGTTGAAACCTGTTTGTCAAGCCTTTGTAGCTGTCTCAAATGGAGGGCCAAAAGTCTATTGTCTAATATGGAGGACTGATTCTAAAAGTGTGACTTGCCCTTGCTACACATGTTAGCTCCAACTGTTGCTGACTGTGACAATTTTTGCTACTCAGAGAGAATATTCAATTTATATGAACTATGTGCTATGTGGGGACGATACGTCATTCGTGTGGCCTGCACTTAGTCATGTACTTTTTGTGTTTCATATCTGTTCTCTAGGCAAGAGTGAAATAAAAACAATAGCATTCAGATCTGAACTAATTTATTTGGCTAGATGTGGCACCTTGAGATAAAGCCAGAATAAAACATTCCCACTGATATTATTAGTGATTCTTTCAAATTATTCTCTCTTGGTGCTCTCTTAAGCAGTATTTCTTGAAAATGTATTTCCATGCATATTTAAAGATTGTAAGATGTTTCTCTGACATATTTTCTTCTTGTTACTTTTCTTACACTTGTGAGTCAGTTTTGTTTTACTCTCTAATATGGACTACTTTGGTAGATTCATTACAGATAACTTTAGCATGGGGGACAAACTAGCAAAAACAGGAAGTTTGAATACTGAAGTCAAATGTAAAAACTGGATTTAAACTTTGTGATTTAATTTGAAATTCGTGGTTTTGTGGAGATAGAAGCTTTTGTGAGCTTACGAAACTCCCTGCTTAGAAATCATTATTTTCTGCAGTTTCTAGTAAATAGTTGCTTGAACAATGTAATTAGATATTTAAGCCAACTTTCAAAGCCTAATTAACAGTAGACATTGGAGTTTATATGTAATGGAAAAAAAACACATTTCTTATGGTCTCAGTGTTTACAGCCCTACTTTGTTGCTGTCAACTTATGCATTGAAATCCTAGTCCTCAAGGAGGTAAAGTGTGGAGACGGAAGCTCCCATCAATGTTAAAACTCTTTCAAGAGAGCAAGCGCTCATAGAAAAGATACGTACCTCTGTAGAGAAGATCAATAAATCCCTCACTCTTACCAGCTGAACACGCAATGAGAAGCCTCTGCCTCCAAACCTGGAAGCTGGATCTCCCCAAAGCAACACAATAAAACCCTGACCTTGGGCTTTCCCACTTCTAGAAGACTGGAAACTAATTTTCTGTTGCTTAGGGGACACCTGAAGTTTTTTTTCTTAAAGCACCTTAGTTGGACTGTGAGTAACAGAATGGCAACAGGAATGATAACTGGAGTACATAGTATTTTGTTTATTTGGAAGCTATCGGACTTAACAAGAATCTTGATACTTAAAGAAGAGGTAATTGGGATGCTTTATAGAACCCTTGAAATGGTGTTCATAGTACTTCTAGAAATATTTGAACTTAAATAAAATTTGTAGGTGTATATAATTGTATTTGAAAAACAGCTATGATTTTGTTAGAATTATGTTTGCATTTTTTGTCCAAATTAGAGCCATTTGGGGGATATGTAGAGAAACAATGAAAAATTTAAAAAGAAAGAAAAAAAAGGAGAAATGCAAAAGAATTTTAATTAGGTATCTAAGGAAGGATGCCAGAAGAGAAGGGCATAGTATATATTTGAGAGTTTGCTTGAGATGATATTAAAAAGTTTTAAGTATCAAAGTCAAAGAAAATTCAGAGCATTTTCTAAGTATAGCATCTTTAAATGAGAGGAAAAGAGCTATCAAGAAGAAGATAGTGAATTAGAGTTTATGGAACAATTATGATTGACATCCTTGGCTTAGGAGAAGCTCCTCTGTGTCTTGAATGAGTGAGGCTGGTGTAGAGGACAGGGACAGGCCCCCAAACTGTTCTCATATAAGGGATGTCCAGCAGCCATGTTTGTACAGCCTGTGACAGCCCTGCATCTCTGAGGAAACAATGCAGAGTAGCACAGCTTGTACTTTAGCACCTGGGTGGAAGAGCTGCACCATGGGTCTCTTGCGGGGCCTCCCAACAGGTAATCTGTTTCTGCCTTGGATGGTTCCATTTGACACAAAGCACATCTCTAGGTTGAGCTGCAGTGTACTCTGCACTGGCATCCTCTTTAAAACTTGCTTCTCAATGACAGTTTCCTTGGTGATGGCCACTGCTGTTCAAGGCTTTCATTTTCTCCTCATTGTTGAAAATCTGGTTTTGTCTGTGAATTTATTATTCTTGGTGCAGTAAAACCTTACCAAGGTGTCCCTAGAGTGTGTCCCTCTGTTCCTGAGAAGCACCAAAGGCTTGTCCACCACAACTGGCTGCTTCTCTCGTGTGTAATTAATAGATAAACCTTCTAGGAAGTATCAGACTGAAATACATCTGTATGCTTGTATTCTCATCTGACTTCCACCCTGGAGAGTTAATTATGAACAGCCTGATGATTCGAGGACATGTTGTTCAACTGTTAGAGACAGCCTTCGCTTTCTTTCACACAGCCTATATTAATGCATATATGTAGGTATAAGTGTATATATAAATCTGTGTATTTGTGTATGTACATATACAGAACACAGAGCTTATTAAGGAAAATGAATGAATAGATACACATACACTCATTATTTAGGTATAAAAGATGTTTACAGAGTGTCTGTTTTCTGAATTTAATTTTTAGAAAGAGTCTGTCTTCTCTCTTCATACTCATAGTCCTTGTTTATGGTAGTCATTTCATTATTAGTGAAAATGTAAATGAGGTGCTTTGTTGAATTATTTCAAATAATTGTTTCTAATTATTTGAAAACTACTTTCTGACTGAGGAACATCAGCAGTGGCATGTAGAGCATAACATCTATTGTTTATTTTATTTAAAGAATTTTTGAATCATTAAGAATACCAAGGACTTGAGCTAGATTATTTCCCATAGTTTCTCAGAAAAGACTTGCTTTAAAAATGTGAGAAATCCAGGATAATAAAGTAAACTGTGGAATGCAAGCCATCTTATCTCAGATAATAGCTATTAACTTGGACCATGATGGTATTTCCAGGATGTCACAAGTCAATTCTCTAAAATGATGTTGTAAGGGTAGGATTTTCCTGGTGACAGATAGAAGACACACAATTGTTTTTATTATGTTAAGTAAATATTAGGAATCTTTGTTAGATGTCTGAGTGAACTCAAATAATAGTTGGGTAATGGTTTATTAGTGCTGAAGATGGGGCAATGCTTCCAGAATTACTGAGGATGGGGTGGAAAAATTGTGTACCAAATGTATGATGCTTTTTTTTTTTATCAAGACAAGCTATAGAATTCTCTTTGACCAATATTCAGAAGAGGGGAAAGTGTGGTGGTATTGTGTTCCCCAAACTATTGTGTATGCTAATAAACTTATCTGGGGTCAGAGAACAGGACAGCCACAATATTAAACATAGAGGTTAGGCAGTGGTAGCATACGCCTTTAATCCTAGCATTCCAGAGACAGAAATCCCTCTGGATCTCTGTGAGTTCAAGGCCACATTGGAAACGGCCAGGCACGGTGATACACACCTTTAATCCCAGAAAGCCACACCTTTAATCCCAGGGAGTGGTGGTAGAAAGCAGAAAGGTATATAAAGCGTGAGGACCAGAAACTAGAGGCATTTGCCATGGAGAGGCCTTTGGCCTGGAGAAGGCTTTAGCCTGGAGAAGCATGTGGCTGGTTAAGCTGAGACCCATTCTGGATGAAGGCTCGGGGCATCCAGTCTGAGGAAACAAGACCAGCTGAGGATCCGGCTAGGTGAGATAGCTGTGGCTTATTCTGTCTCTCTGACCTTCCAGTGTTCACCCCAATAACTGGCTCAGGTTTGATTTTATTAATAAGAACTTTTAAGATTCGCTACAGGAAAGAGAGAGAGAGAGAGAGAGAGAGAGAGAGAGAGAGAGAGAGAGAGA
>CABHPR010128036.1:36694-47658 GCA_902168415.1 Peromyscus melanophrys
GAGGAGGAGGAGGAGGAGGAGGAGGAGGAGGAGGAGGAGGAGGAGGAAGAAGAAGAAGGTGAAGAAAGAGAAAAATGTTTGTCATCTGCCACATGTATCTGGAGGCTTCTTCAATCAGCTCAGAAAAGTCAGGTGACCAGCAAGATATCTTCTGGGGATCCCAGGGTGATGCCTTTCCTGGGGTCTTCTAGTAATTTGCATTGACCTCTATATGCCACTTAATTTCTATTTGATCTATTTCTCAATTTATACAATAAAGAAGAATAAAGAGATGTCTATAAAGTGGTTTGAAAGCACCAGTGAAAGGGCCCTCTGAAACTCAGGATATCTGAATTTCAAAGAGTTAGGAGGACACTTTGGCTATTCAGAATACATTTTAAACCACATAAGTGGACACAATGGTATTCTGTGAATGCCACATTACTTGGCAGTATTCCAGAGGGTCAGGCAGATGAGGAGGACATGAAAGTTTAATTTTAAGTGGAACCTTCTAATTAAAATACATACAAGAACAAAACAGCGAAGGATTAAGTTTTGAATGGAAAGTCATTTTGTGATGTTAACACAGATTTGTGGAAATAAGTACCTCTAGATATTTTTAGGAGCTCTTTCAGCTATAATTAAGGCCCAGTCTTTACTCTTTGTGTGTTTTAGTTACTTTCTCTCTTAGTCTGTTCCATTGTCATATTGTTTTCTTTTTTAGGTACCCCAATCTGGAACACCTTTTTGAAAATCCAGATAATCAGTATCAGACAAGAGGCATAAGGAGGTATAGTCAGGCTGAATTCAATGTCAGAATGTGTTCATGAATCATCTGCTTCCTTGGCCTTCAGTTTCTTTGTGAGGTGGGAGATGATATACATCCTGAAATTCTTTCAAAAAACAAATACAAAAAAATGGTAAACTGAAGAAGAAAGTGGTTAATGAACTTAGATGTTCAGTAGTCAAGAGTTTGAAGGAAGGATGCTGATGGAGATATTTGGTCCCATAGTCAGTAAGGGAAAGCATATGGCACAACAGCCTATATTGTTGATTCTAGCTACCACAGGATGATGAATTCAGAGGCTTCAAAGGTCCACAATGCCTAGATTGTATAAATGTCCAGATCTAGTGAGTATCGGTTCAATTCTTCTAAACCCACAATTATCCAGAAAGAAAACATCTGTCTGCACCACTTAAAGTGAAGTCAACTAAATCAGCAGATGGGAGTAGTATCTATGTAACCCTTCAAAGACCCTTGTCCATCTTCCACCTGATGGACATTCTTGTAGCCCTAAGTTTTCTCAAGTCCTGCCCAGCCCCACCATTCCACCTTTCTACAGTGCCAACCAGCCCCACAGTCCCTCAGCTGCTGATAAAATAAGCATTCAGAGGCTTAATATTAATTATCAACTGTATGGCCTATGGCAGGCCTCTTGCTAGCTAGCCCTTTTAGTTCAACTCAACCCATAACTATTAATCTATGTATCACCACATGTTCCGTGGCATTACCTGCATCCTATTACATGTTGCTCTTACTAGGATGGCAGTCTGGCATCTCCCCCACTATGCTTTTCTTTTTCTTTCCTGTCTCTCTCCTTGAATTACTTACCTGCATCTAAGTTGCCTTGCCATAGGCCAAAGCAGCTTATTTATTAACCAATGGGAACAACTTATATTCACAGCATACAGGAATACATACCCCAGCACTTCCTCTTTTCTGTCTAATCAAAAAGGAAGGATTTAGCTTTAATATAGTAAAATTATGTATAACAAACAGTTATCAAGCAAGAATTACAGTTACACTATCTAGTCTATTTGTATTTGGCAAAATTAAAGAAAATATTTTATCATCTACCCTATATTTGTGAGTCTAAAGTTTCATATCTAACTTATCTTTTATCATAACCAAGGAAAATTATAACTATCTAGTCTTCAACTACATCAAAGACCCCAGAAGGATATAATATTACCTAAGTAAACAGGAAGAGTATTGTAAGCAACTTCCAAAAATCTAGAATGACAGAGACAGCTGGATGCCTGGACAGTCACCCAAAGTTCATCTGTAACCTTGGGGCATTCAGCTTCAGTCTATTGGCCTAGAGTTTTTAGTTGCTTTTCCACATCCTGCAGAATGTCTGGCAGTCTCCTCTGCAAACCGAAGGACCATCTTACCTTGTTTTGGCAAAATTTAGTGGTCATTTTTCTATGGGTTCTGCATGTCCAGTTGATACATTTTATCAAGCAGTCCAGCCAAGAACAGTTTCTTGCCCAAATGGCTAACTTGCCATAAGGAAAGCAAACTCCATATGAAGTTTCTTGACGCCCATCATATTCTTTGAAATAAATTGGTGTTGGCAGGAGCAGACATATCTCATTGTCATAAAAAAAGAATCTATGTTATTAAAACATTTAAAATGCCACATTCTGTAGATCTCTGAAGTGTTTGAAGACAACCTGTCTATCTAAAATATATTTCTGTTTGTCCTTGAAAACACCTAATCTGACTACAAGTTTGATTGTAATAACTGAGTACTAACTTTCATTTCTTTATATCCTAATTAGTTGGTAATAATAACTTTTAAGGACTAGCAAATTGCATTACATTGATAAATGAGCTATATAGGTATAATATCTTGAACAAGATTATTTTACCTACAAAAGGAGACTTTTGGAGAAAGATATCAAGGCATATGGGTGGCCATGAATTTCCCCTTGACTCACAGGCAGATAAAAGCAATTTGACTCCTTGTCACCAGGAAACAGGAAGTCTTTGCCATGGTCTTTTGATCTTTTGTTGCTCCTATGAGGCTCACACATCATTGCTTTGCCACTTTAGGGCATTAAAACCATTTGGCTCCTTTATATATCTGCTAAACATAGACACCAAAATGAAGAAATACAGCCTAAATAAAGACACCAATAACAGCTTGCAGGAAGTATTGAAAACAGTTCTGCAGAAGGTTGGGGGCCTATGCCTTTTCCACCATGGGCTTTAAACGTGTTTCCTTTGATCGTCGGCAAGGTCACCTCACCACAGGTGTGGAATTAGAAATTGTGAGGACTATTGAGCACTGAATGTTCACAGTGGAGCAGCTAGAGGTTATTAAGCAATGAGAACCTCAAAGTCCTCATCTGCTGTGGAGACAGAAGGGACCTGTGAGAGCTTCTGCCTCTTGTTCTGCAGACTACCTGCAGTGGCAGCCAGAGTTGGTGTCACCTCTGTTCCTAAGCTGCTAGTGAAGAGACCTATAGAAAGGCCATGAATCGAAGAGGTTGGTTGATCCAAGACTGACAAGCAGGCAACCTTCCAGAAGCTGGACATGGAAGGTTCTTCAGAGGTCAGAGTGCCCACAGCACAATGATCCATATAAACATTATAGTGTGGTGGATAAGCTCAAGGGTTTTAGATCTAAAAAGAGTTGAGCTTGATATCTGTTCTATGTCATGTGGTATCTTTCAAAGGAGTTGTCCTCTATTCCACTAACTGCAATTAGTATCATTATGTCCTTGGATTGCTGACCAGGGCACATATTTTATATCTTGTCCAGAAACAGTGTGAAATTTACTCATGTGTTCATGGAGGTCACTGGCACTGAACAGTTTACTTTGTGCTGTTGTGGATGGTTGAAAGCTCTTCTCACCATATGCAGGAGCTCTCCTTCCTTTGGTCTTCACTGCTGACCACCCCTCACTTGGTAATTGGAGAGATGAAGTCTGGGATGGAGGTTTGAGGTCATTGTTAATAAAACCCATAGAGACAAAGTTAGCACTTTCCTGTAGTATTGAGGCTGGAAAGTGTGCTTGGGAAACTCTCAGAACTTAGAACAGTTTTCCCTTTAAAGTCATAAAGAGGTCAGCAATGTACAGCTCCAAAGAACAATAGGCAGGGAAGGGTCTCTAACTGCCCATGAAAGCAGAGACTATCTTCCAGGCCTTCTAACTTCTCAGAGCTTCAAAGAGAGCAACAAAGTCTTTCCCTAACTACCTGCTAGGCTTTATTCCACAGGCATCTCTGCTGTTCTCTTTGGGTTTAAAAAGAAAAACATTGTTTTCAATCTTTCTCCTTTCTCTCCTCTAATCCCCCCTTCATTTCATCTTCCCCTCTGTGTCAGGCTTTATACTGACTCGAATGGACCCTCTCAAGGGTGCTTAGCAGGGCTGTTGTCTCAAGCTGAGGTTTCCTCATGTCCTCCGACCAGTAACAGAACAAAGGACAAAAGGTCATTGCTTCAAGTAACAGTACCTCTTCATTGAAGCTTTGTTCTACTCTGGGCCTTTTCTCTGATTCACTGGCTTTGCATTTCACTCACTTGTTCCTTTCTCTTCTTTCTGTTACATCTCTTCTTCTACAAGGAGTCACTTAGGAATACTATTCTGGGTTTTCCTCCATCAGTAAATCTTTCAGTGTACTTTCCTAAAGTGTAAAGCCATATGAGGAGATGGAAATAGCAGACCAATGCCAATCAGCCCACAGGGTCTTTGTCTGGGATGATACCACAGTCCTGGATACTGCCATTGTCCTCCTGAACAGCAAACGTTGGCCTCCACAGCTAGTAATTGGCTGGTGAAAGGATTGGTGATCCTTAAAAACCCTCCTTCTCAACAGCCCCCACCTCCCTAAAATGCCACAATAGGATCCAAAAGTGGTTTCAGAGGACTGGGAAAAAGGATTCATCAACATTTAGTCAAATTACCCTACTACTATTTCACTAATTCCCTATAACTCCACCTTTGAATTCTTTATTTCCTGCTTCCTTATTCCTGTGTTGGGTCTAGTCTTGGCCTACCATCTACCTCCTCTCCGTTTTCACTGCCACTATCTTAACTCCTATGAAGGGCATCTCTCATCCTCAACACATATTTCCTAGGACTAACGTTACAAAATGATGAGAAGCAAGTGCTAAAACAACAAAAATTGCTGTCTATGTTGGTGCATGCTTTTAACACCAGTACTGGGCAGGAAGAGACAGGTGAATCTCTTTGAGTTCAAGGCCTGTCTGGTCTACACAGTGATTTCCAGACCAGCCAGAACTACATAATCAGATCCTATCTCATACAAAATCGTAAATTAATTACTCACAGTGTTAGAGGCCAGAAGTCAGCAACTCTGATGTTGGTAACAGTCCTTATTTGTGACTGTATGATTTGAAACTCTACCTCAACTTTGCCTTAATGGCTGTCTTCTCCAATTTTTATGAAGAGGGTAGGCATAATGGGTTAGGACCTGTCAGAGTGGCCTGATTTTGACCATGCTTTATCTGAAAGCCCCTATTTCCACAGGAAGTTATACTCACAGATCTTGAAGCTAGGAGCTTCAATATAAATTTTGGAAGGACAGAATGCAACTCACATTAGTGTGTCAGTGTGTCAGCTTCTGGCCCATGGCTCTTCATTTTGTGGAATCCTCTTTGGTCCTTTTTTGTGCCTCCAATTGGCTTCCTAAAATACACATCACTTCCCATCCCCCAAAATTTTATAAACATCCCCAAATCTCCATTGCTTCCAGGTAAAGTCTTGAATTGTGTTTCAGACCTTTGTCATGTTGGGGAACTTCCTATGTTCTTTCCAGAATATTCTGTTACCTTCTATCTAACTCATGGATTCTTTGTTTGAATATCCAAGGTCATATATCACTTTGCATGATTTTCTAGGTAGTAATTAATTAATCCACTCTAGATTTCTCCATAATATTTGCTCATGTTTTGATGGATTCTCCATAGTCCTGTTTATTCTGAATTTCCAAATTCATGGTGCTTATTGTTTACAAATAAATAATGCTGGAATGATTTCAGAGAGGAATAAAGTACCTAGTATTAAGCCTTTCAAGTATTTTTATTTCTTACATTTTTTAAGTTGTAGAAAATAGCTATTTTTCAAGATACACACTGCTCACATGTTAAGAAAGCAGGTTTCAGAACCTACTTGGTTTATTTGAATGTTATGTGATGTGTACTTAATTTCTCCCTTTGTGCTAATGTCTTCATGTATTTGACAGAAGCATGAGCTCATGATTTATACAGTTATTGTCAAAGTTAAATTATTAAAAATAGTAAATTGTGTGTGGAGGCAAACACTGTAATCTAATTGGTAAGGATGATTAGGAGTTCAAAGTCAGACTTTCTCTCCTGGTAAACTGTAAGTTACATAGAAGAACCTCTCTCTTATATCTCAAGTCCCCAACGAAAGCCCTGACATATTTATCAGTAATATGTATTGGACTAAAGTAAGATTTTGATGGTAAAGATATTAATGATGTGAAATTATTTCTAGGCTTTATGATAATCATCAAAGAATGTTCATCCTGGGAAAAAAAAAAGCTGTAGACCTGCAAGATGACTCAGAAGGTGAAGGATCTTGCTGTCAATCCTTAGAACTTGGGTTTGAATACTGGGACCTAAGGAAGGACAGAACTCTCACAAGTGGTCCTGTGACCTCTACTGGGGTGTGTGTGTGTGTGTGTGTGTGTGTGTGTGTGTGTGTGTGTGTTTATTTGTTTGTGCTTGTGTGCACACATACATAAACAAATGAATGTAAAAAAATTTTAAAAATTATTGTTGGAACATTTAACATAATTATCATTTGTATCAAATGATCAAATGTCCTCTGGGCTCTACAAGTTGAAGATGATCTCTTTAACCACTTTTATAGTTAATTCTCTGCAGATTACAGTTAAATTTTTATATCATGATACCCTATGGAGATTGGTAATACATCATTGTCTCCTTGTGACCACTCCACATTGAACTAGTTTACTTAGGTTACAACCCAGATTTGTCCTCTAGAACAAAATTTAAGGGAGCTTGAATTGTGGCATTGGATTTAGGGATAATTGCTCTAAATTGCACTTTTAAATAAGGCTGCTTAGTACATATATATATATATATATATATATATATATATATATATATGTATATATATATCCTAATAAACATGTATGCAGTATGCAAGTGTAATAAATATGCTATGAAACATTCTTGTCCTGTGTTCTTCCATAACTACAAACTTCTATCCATGGTACATTCTAGTACTTGGCCTAGGGCAGATGTTCATGAGATGGGGACTATAATAATCATTCTATATTCAGCTTTATGGCAGCGATAATGATGTACTGTGTTGATTTTTTTCCTAAATAAATTTATGGCTCTTAACATAATTTATGGGTAATACAATGGAGTTTGGGGAAGTTTCACTTAAAAAACATGTAGTAAAAATGTGAAATTATTTTTTAAAAGTTTGGTTCTTAGGAAAAACACATTCACATAAAAAAAAAGATCCAATATAGAATTTCTTTAGCTTTAAACAATAGAATCATTTGGTTTTGCCAATGGAAGAAGGGTCAGGGAATAAAAATTTGGTCTTACATAGTGTCTCTCCTCGCTCTCTTCTTCCTTTGATGTACATTAGTTCCCATGGAAACTGTGTTGGGATGGCTTGAGAATGACATCTACAAATGGAGTGTAAGGTCATTTTTATCTAATACTTTGAAATTTAAACCATGATTTGTGATATATAGTGAAACCTCCTTAACATATTCTGAAGGACTAGAAGAAGGCAATCTCTCGAAAGCGGAAACAAGATGTGTGACTGTATTATGCCAGGTCTCAGCAAGTTCACCCTTGTTTCATGCTCAGGAAAACAAAACACATCATCTCCCCGTTGCCTGCAGGAGATGCAGCAATGCATGCAGCCCCTAGGCAGGAGGAGCAGAAGACACTTGAAAGGCCCTATCCTCGTCCTTGCTGGGTAGCCTGCGAGGCTACTGTGGCAGAAACACATGTCCAAGGCTCTAAAGGCTGTAATAACTAACAACACAAGGACAGCAATAAAGCTGCAGAGGGTGTCTTGCTTTCATCCTTTTTCCACCCGTGGCTCTAGACTGACCTTCATAGGGTACTGATACCATTCACTTTATTAATTTGTCAGTGGTTAACCTATAAATTTCAGAAGCATTTAAAGAGAGCTGTTTTTTAAGAGAAAATGTGATGCCCACAGATAGGTGACTTGGGGTCTAGAAGAACCTGACTGGCCCAAGCTTCTAAGGCATTCTTCAGAGAGGAAGCCTGAATGCTGGGTTAGATGGTCTGGGTTAAAATCATCATTCCCATCCCAAGGTGATCTATGCATCCCTCTCAGGGTCCTCCTTGTTACCTATCTTCTCTGGAGTTGTGGGTTGTAGTCTGGTTACCCTTTTCTTTACATCTAGTATAAGGGGAAATAGATGAGATCTCCATGAGTCAACAGGGGCAAAGGGATGAAATAAAGGGGTGGGGATGGGGGGATGAGAACGTGAGGAAACAGGATAGTCTAGCTGGAGGAGGGACAGAGTAGGAGAGCAATGAAAGAGTTAGCTTGATAGAGGGAGCCATTGTGGGGCTAGGGAGAAACCTGGTACTAAGGAAATTCCCGGGAATCCACAGGGATGACCCCAGATTAGACTACCAGCAATAGTGGAGAGGTTGCCTGAACTGGCCTACTCTGGTAACCAGATTGGTGATTACTCTAATTATCATCATAGCGTGTTCATCCAGTAACTGATGGAAACAGTTGCAGAGATCCACAGCCAAGCACCAGGGTGAGCTCTGGGAGTCCAGCCGAAGAAAGGGAAGAGGAATTATATGAGCAAGGGAGATTAAGATCATGATGGGGAAATCTACAGAGACAACTGAACCACGTTCGTAGGAACTTATGAACTTTAGACAGACAGTTGTGGAACCTTCATGGGACAAGACTAGGCCCTCTGCATATGGGAGACAGTTGTTCAGCTTGGTCTGTTTGATGAGCCCCTGGCTGTGGGATCAGGATCTATCCCTGATGCATGAGCTGGCTTTCTGGAGCCCGTGGGACAACTTTCACAGTCTTGATGCAGGGGGAGGAGCTTGGACCTGCCTCAATTGAAGGTACCAGGCTTTGCTGACTCCCCATGGTAGCCCTTACCCTTTTGGAGGAGGGGAGAGGGGTAGAAAGGGGACACTGGAGGGGAGCAAGAGAAGGGATGAGTGGGGGAATCTGTGGTTGATATGTAAAATGAATAAAAAAATTCTTAAATTAAAAAAAGAACAGTGATATAATCTGGATTCATGGAAGTTTTGGGTTTATGTAACATATTGAAATGCATTTTCTTTGTCTCAAATTAATGGACTTACTCTAGATTGTTTATTCAAAGTAATATGGCAGGTGTTTTAAAAAAAATCATCATTCCCTTTATAGCTATGGGGATTGGGCAAGGCAAGGCTTTTCTGAGCCTTAGAACACTGACCTGAAGAATGCTGTGCAATTTGAAATGAGTTAACTTGTCAACAGGAGATAAGGTATAAGAAACTGCTTAGTACTAGCCAATGCTGTGAGTTGAATATATTGATGTTGCAAAAGCAAGGTAGTCAGCCTACATATCTTTGGTTTTTTGTTTTGTTTTTTACAGGATTTCTCTGTGTAGCCTTGGCTGTCCTGGACCTATGGCAAACCTCTGTAGAATAGGTTGTCCTGGAACTCATAGAGATCGATCTGCCTCTGTCTCCCCGAGTGGAGTGCTGTGATTAAAGGCAAGCATCACCACCACCTGGGTAGATCTTTGTATCTATCTTTGTTTGCATAATACTCTTGCTTCATGTCATAGTTAAGAGTGATTCAGAGGCTGTCTACAATGCATATTTTCATGAAAAGGCCTGCCTACATTTCTGTATCATTCACTGTCCCAACACTACTAATCCTATGTACATGAAGGAAAGAAACATGTCTTTCATGTTCTTCATGTCTACTGCTCACATACTTCAGCTTTAAGAGGTGCATAAACAAGCATCTTAGCATACATGATCTTGTGACCAAGAAGTATTAAATCCCAGAAACTGTATTATTCCACCACTTTTATTTGTCTGTAGGAAATCACTTGATTTATGCCAAATTTCAGGATACAATAAAAATGTGCAGGTATGCTCAACTAGAGATATTCAAACCTGTCAAATAAAAATTTTAGTTGCCCTTAAAAATCTAAAAATATAAGTAACTTTTGATTAAAGATAATACTGCTTACATCATATGCTTTTCTGTATTTGGCCACAAAAACACATCCAAGCACCTCCATTTCAATCCAATATGATGCACCACAGCCTTTAAAGGGGAAGTGGTGGAAAGAAAGACTCTTATTGGCAAAGGGATTACAGCAGAATGGTGGTTGTAGCCCAGTGGAGCTAACCCAGATGGACATGATAGAATAATATGAAAATTGACCCAAGTAGGCCTGGAGTTTCTCAGATCTGGGTTATTTATACTGACCATCATTCTTTGTTTATGGACTTTAGAGCTTCAGATGGTGTTCAGCTAGGATTATAAAACACAAAGTGCCAGAATAACACTGGAGACTGTTGGAAAGGAGTTTTCTAGCTCAGACTTCAGACCCTAGAGTGTGGTGTCGTTCCAAAAGGGTGCATCATATTTAGAAACTTTATGGAACGTCAAAGCTGCTGCAGAATGGTGCTCAAAACCACCTGGAGAATTTCCACTCCATTTGCACTCTGTTCACTGTGGACCTATGGCAAACCTCAGCCCGGGGGTTTTATCCTAGCTTAAAGGAGGGAATGAAAATCTTCTCTAGTCAATGTGGAGCTAAGTCCAGATTCTTTTCTGTGTCATCACAGTGAAAATATGCTCATACCATCTTGGAGCTCAGACTACTGTGGGTGTACCTCAAATAACGAAACATTGCTCTTACAGTCTGTATGTCTCTTATTCAGCTGTCATACAGTGTATTTGCATTCTGGAGTATTTTTCAACACGGGCTTTTCACTGTAAAAATTAATCATAACCACAGGAATTTCCATTCATTATCTTGTTGAAACCCCTGTATAAGCAGGGAATTGAGAAACCATCACCATGGGAAGTTTAGGAGCATTGAGGTATGCTTCATATGGTCCCTATGTTTACATCCGTGGAGTTGTGTGGTCCCTATGTTTACACCTGTGGGGTCATGTGGTCCCTATGTTTACACC
>CABHPR010128037.1:0-18886 GCA_902168415.1 Peromyscus melanophrys
GCTTGGCAAACACTCCGTGCGTCCCCAGCCTCATCAGATCGGTTTATTCCGGGACAAGGATGTTCATGTTCTCTTTTCACGGGAGCCCCATCGAGCAAATAGATTTTTACTCTTGTGTATTTTCACTTTCGCTCTTACAAAGAAGTATTATAGTAGTGCGGGTCGGTGTGAGCAAATTTACGTTAGTGTGTTCTGAGACATTTTTAGCGTGGCGTCCCTTCCCAGCCACGTACGTGAGTGAGAGCAGAGTCCACGGAGTGGCCCTAAAAGGCGGGGATCTTAAAATGTCTGCGCTCATTGTTTGGTGGTTGGTATGTGGGTTCCGGTCATTTTTCTATGTAAAGAAAGAAGTCTCAGTCCTTGAGGCCCTCTGCTATGCCAGCTAGTCGTGCGCTTATTTGTCAGTGATTCATCGTGAATACAAGAGGTCAGTCAAGACACCCAATGGTTAGTGTTTAACATGAATGTTATTAATATTATTTAACGGGAACAGCCCGGGTATCTTAGTCTGTTTTCTATCTCTGTGACGGAATACTTCAGACTGGGTAATTTAGAAAAAAGCAACTTCTCACAGGTACGGAGGCTGGAAGGTCTCATGGGAAGGCGCGCATGACCAGAACTCCATGGCACCTCTCATAAAAGGTGGATTCATACATATACACATGCACACCCACATGTACATACACATCTTATACATGCATATACATACATATGTATTATACACATACACACACGTGTACATACACATAGGTGTATACACACACCTACATATGTACATGCATATACTCATGCACACATGCCAATACATATGTATACACAAACATACATGCACCTCTGTACACACATATATGTGGTAAAACATCTTGACATAAGCAACCGAGGGTGAAGGGTTTGTTCTGCCTCACGGTTCCCGGTGCAGCCCGTCATGGCAGCGGTCTGCACACGTCAGCACACATCCACACTTGGGGAGCAGAGGACGATGGATGCTCATATATTCACGCCGTTGGGACCCCACTCTTGGCGTGTCTTCCCACCCGAGCCAACCAGAGAATCCCTCGCAGGCATGCCCAGTTATAGTAACCGCCATGCACATATGTGTCCGTGTGCACATACATAGAACCAGAGTGACGGAGGCGCTGGCGTTCTGAGGTCGGGTTTTCCAGGACTGTCCCTGCACAGGAGTCTCATGGTTCCTTTGCTATCATGATCACTCTTTTGTTCCATGTGTGTTCCTGCCAACAGCGACAGCCCGTACAGCGAACACGGAACGCTGGAGGAAGTGGACCAAGACGCGGGCACGGAGCCGCACACCAGCGAGGACGGTGAGTCGCCTTGTGTCTGTGTGTCAGCGACACGGTCCCAGGCTTTTCATGCCGGGTGCTTTGGCTGGGTGTCCATCGCTCTCGTGTTCTGTCTGGGGACCGGTTACATGCTCCGACACGCGTCCCTGCTGTGAGGACAGTTGATCAGTCTGTCAGGGTTCTGTTTTCGCTCCAGGTCAGCTTCACGAAATCCTCCTCAGCCCTGAGTCCCATCCTTGCCCTCCCTCTAAACATGTGACAGACCTCCCCTCCTCACCCATCTTTAAGTATATCATACGTGTTGTCGTGACCATAGATCCAGTGCTGGGATTAAAGGCGTGCACCACCACGTCCAGCCCCTTTTCCTTCCATGTGTACTCCAAGTTCTCTCTTAGAACCTCTCTAGCTGTGTGCAAATTCCCCTTTCATCCACTGAATTTTTCTATCTGCTGCTTGGTCACGGGGTTTTTGTGTGTGTGTGTGTGTGTGTGTTTTAAATTCCTTGATCTTTACTCTTAAATATTGAACCTTTCCCCCATTTCACATTATATGTCTGATAATTCTAACACATTTTCTGAAGCAAGGTGAAAAATGCCCAAACAAAGCAATGTGAAACAATTTTTTAAAATCTCCAAAAATACCATTGGGTTTATTTTGTGTTGACCATCTACTGCTGGGTGTGAGTCTTGCCCTTAGGTGTGGTTTCTATGCCCAGGGAGACTGCTGGAGAAAACTAATTTTTCCTGTGTGAGTTGTCAATTGAAGATAGGTTCTGGGTTAGGTAAGAGGGATGTGTCCACTTCCCCTCTCAGCGCTTGGACCTGTGCACGCTGCCACAGTCTCTGTGAGCTCATGTGTGTGCCCATCCTGTTGTGTCTAGAAGACACCGATTCCTTGTGTCTCTTACACCCTTCCCACTTCCTCTTCTGAAGGGTTCCCGGAGCTCTGAGGGAGGGATTTGATGGAGACATCGCATTTAGGAATCAGTGTGTAAACGGACATATCCTGTCCCGACTGCTCATTCCCAAATAATCGACTCAGAGGCTGAATATGAATTACAAATGCTTGGCCAATAGCTCAGGCTTGTTACTAGCTAACTCTTACATTTAAATTAACCCACTGTCCTATTTGTGCTTTGCCATGTGACTCAAGGCTTGTTACCTCATTTTTTATATGCTCTGCTTGCTCAGTGGCTGGCTGGTGTGTCTCCTGACTCCGCCCTCCTTCTTCCCATCATTCACAGTTTGGCTTGCCCACCTAACTTCCTGCCCAGCTACTGGCCTGTCAGCTTTTTATTAACCAAGGAGAGTAATACATAATCATAGTGTAGAAAAGGATTGTTCCACAGCATTGCTCCAAGGTTTCTGCATATTGTCTGGCAGTATCTCTGGGTCTCAGTCTTTGTTCCCATCTCTTGTAGGAGGAAGCTTCTCTGGTGATGGCTGAGAAAGACACTGATCTACGGCTACAGAGGAGTGTCATTAGGAGTCATTTTACTCCTACATTCCTTTAGTAGAGTAGTAGTACTTGGTTTTCCCTTAAGTCTATGGCTTATGTAGTCTCAGGTTCTTTGGCCACCAGAGCAGTGTCAGACATGAGTTCCATCTCACGGAGCAGGCCATAAACCTTGTGTTCTTTTCTAAAGTAGAGTGAGTTGGCATTTTCTGGGCTTAAAAGACATTCTTTAAAGTGAGAACTCATATTTCTATGATGTTACTGGAAACATCTGAGTCCCTACCTCTGATACCATCCTTTTCCTCATCCTAGGTTTCTGTATCTATCTCAGGTTCATCCCTTTTTTTTTTTCTTTTTCCTGATGACTTCTGGGTAGACCTTTGCTTTCTGCGGTGGAGGAAAAGCCTAGGCAAGGCCCAACCACCTCTCTCCCCACATACCATTTCAACTTCATGCCATCTGCCAAATGTCTACCTCTTGACGACAAGAGAATCTTTGTTGAACACGCAACAGTGTAGACCTCATTTTGGTCATGGTCACCACTTTTGCTGGAAAGAAAAGCATTGCTCTCAAAGAACATGTTCTTATCCCTAGCCACAACCTTCCAAGTTCCATAGCTGAATTAACTGGAATGTTGGTTGTCTTTTATGACAGTCAGATACCATGTTTACTTTTCTCTGTCATAGTATCACCACAGAGACCAAATTCTGTTTTCAAGATGGCAGTAGATGACAAATCTGAAGGAAGCATAACAATAATAATAATAATAAGGTTCCCAGGAGAAGGCACATTATTACACCATAAGTACAATGGGAACATAGGACTTGAGAGCACCAGGCCACCCAGGCAGCCACTCTGCCGAGTCTGCTTCCCCTTTGCACAGTTATCAGAGCCATGCAGAAGCACTAAGTAATCACATTACAGCCTTGCTATTATTGGTATTGATGTCAGCGTTAGCATTCTGAGAGGTCGCCACAGTACCCTAAAGGACCATATGACTCTTGTTATGAAAGAGCCATGGCGCCCCATGCCCTGAGATTGATTTGCCATGCAATGCCCAGACGAAGATGCCTGTAAATACCTTATTGATTGACACTTGACTGTGAAATGGCTCCCAGGAGAGTGTGAAGAGTCCAAATAATGAAATTGCTGAAAATGACTTGTTGATCTACTAGGATCACCAATAAAATGGTCTTCTGATGCTTGTGGCCATCCTTACAGACCCTGCCCCATGGTTCAGATACTCCTGGTGCCCGTTATATGAAAAAGCAGTAACAAAAAGATGTGACAATCACAGAGGTCGTGATTCTAAATTTATTTGTGTATGTAATATACATGTTGTTCTAGAGAGTCTTTGGCTGGCATTAACATCGTAACCCTGCATGCATGGAAGAGGCATGATGAGCCTTTCTCTTCTCCTTGACACATCATGCATGGATTATATATCCTGTCCTCTGATGGTAGCTTTTCATTTTTAAATTAAGAAATATAAGGGCATGTTGGCTTGCAAATCCTATATCTTGAAGTTACTTTTCACAAATTAGCATGTCTTCACTCCATGAACAGGCTTGTTTCTATCCTCCAGGGAAAACTGGAGTACAGATTTTCATATCTCATCATCTCAAATCAAGCAGGATTGATTCTTTCTCTGGAAATTTGGAACAAAGGGTCACTCCATTTAAATGGAAAGTCCTATAAATATTTAATAGTACTCCCATTTGCGAAGTCTTAATAAAATGTGACTTGAGGTGGTATGCTATTACTTTTCTCTTTGCTCTGACAGAATTTCTCAAAGCAGCAACTTGAGGAAGGGGGAGGTTTTTTTTTTTTTTTGACTCAGAGTTCAGGAGATGTGGTCCACTGTGGTGGGGAAGACAGGGAGGCAGCCTGAGTGACGGGTAGCTGGCTCCCCTGGTATTCAGGAAGCAGAGAATTTGGCTGTTATTCTCTACTTAGAGAGAATTCTCACCTACCTATAACTCCCTAACCCTGCCCCCTACAGGTCAACATCTGCCAGGCAGGCACCATATCCAGAAGGTTCTTTCATTAAAGAAAGAACAGTGTCCCAAAACAATGCCACCCAACTATGGACCAACCATGAACACCATGAGCCATGGGGACATGTCACAAACACCTAAAGCATGAACATCTGATCTCAAAGTTTTACCCAGTTGCTAAAAAGACGAACGTGGTTGTTCTGAAAGCTCTTACACCTTTTTCCACGCAGGTTCTAGTGTTGTGGTTGGGCATGATGACGTAATATTTACCTCAGACACGGTCTTCAAATGATTTGCTGTGCTTGACACAAGGTTTTCAATGTTCATTGCTTTTCTCGCTTCTGCTTTACACGTCCCAGAGAATTTTGAATTTATCAAGTGAGAGAGAAGCCTAGCTTTCTTTATCCCCAGATTTCTCACACCGTCATTATCCGTAAGTACAACAGACGCTGTGGTGAACCCTGGGAAGAACGAGCTTTTCAAATGAGTAGATGTGTTATCAGGACAAGTAGAAAGCAATTTCCTGAACTGTTGAGAGATGGCTTGACCTCACCACGTTGCCTGCATGTTTTAGCATCTGTGAAACTAACCCATGCCCAGGTTTTAGCAAATGAGGCATCATTAATTATACAGATGTTCCTATAAGCATACACTCCTTGCCTTTTTCATTTCCACTTACTTTTCAGTAGATGTCCAGTCACGCCTGTTGGACAGCAGGAACAAGAATAAGGGGCTGGTAGGAGAGGAGGAGAAAGGCTTTGAATGAAGGATATTTCTGCAGTTGGCTAAATTACAAAGTGTGGTTGTATTGTGTTCCCCAAAATATTGTGCACCCTAATAAACTTATCTGGGGTCAGAGACAGAACAGCCACTAGATACAAAGGCTAGAAAATGGTGGCACTCGCACCTTTAATCCTAGCATTCCAGAGGTAGAAATCCCTCTGGATCTCTGTGAGTTCAAGGCCACATTGGAAATGGCCAGGCATGGTGACACACGCCTTTAATCCCAGAAAGCGAGCCTTTAATCCAGGGAGTGGTGGTAGAAGGCAGAAAGGTATGTAAGGCGTGAGGACCAGAAACTAGAAGCATTTGGCCTGGTTAAGCTTTTAGGCTTTCGAGCAGCAGTTCAGCTGAGATTCATTCTGGATGAGGACTCAGAGGCTTCCAGTCTAAGGAAACAGGATCAGCTGAGGAACTGGCGAGGTGAGGTGGCTGTGGCTTGTTTTGGTTCCCTGACCTTCCAGCATTTACCCCAATACCTGGCTCAAGCTTGTAGTCCCAGCTACTTGGGAGGCTGAGACAGGGTTTCTCTCTATAGTCCCGACATACCTGGAACTCACTATGTAGACCAGGCTCACCTCAAACTCACAGAGATCCAGAGGGATTTCTACCTCTGGAATGCTAGGATTAAAGGTGTGAGTGCCACCATTTTCTAGCCTTTGTATCTAGTGGCTGTTCTGTCTCTGACCCCAGATAAGTTTATTAGGGTGCACAATATTTTGGGGAACACAATACCACCACAACAAAGCACCCTTTAGAGGGGTTTAATGTACTGTGGTCTGTCCACCTCTACTTTTAGTATTTAATCACAACTAAATCAGAGCTGGATTCTCATCCTAAGCCCAGAGTTTGATGGTTCGTTCTCTCTCTCTCTCTCTCCTCCCCCCCCCAAGATTACAGATTTGTTTGCAGTTGTAAGAAATAACACAGAGATATGTGTATGCATCTCTGTTTCCTCCAATGGTAATATTGTCTATACGTACCTCTGGTACAATGCCACAGGCAGAAAACCGATGCCAGCACAGGCCATGGACCATGTCCACATTGCACCAGAGTGTGTGGGGTCACTTAGTGCTGTGTCGTTTATCACACGTACAGATTTATGTGACCACAATCACAGGCAACATCAAGGCAGCTTACATTAAAAGGAAACTCGTGCTACCCTTTCTAGCCCCAACAACTTCCTCCATCACCTCACCTGCCACAGCCCATGACAGCCACTGGTCTATTCTGCTTATCTACAGTTATGTGATTTGAATGAATGGAATTGTACAGTCTGCAATCTTTGAGGTCCGACTTTTTCTTTACTCGATCACAGTCTCTCCCACCAATGTCTCTTGATCCCCAGAAAACAGTTTTTGAAACTGAATATTACTTCAAATAGAGAGCTGTCTACTGTATGTTTCATAATTAAATCTAAAATTTTTATGAAGTGAAAGAAAGTTTTCTTGAAATCTCAAAATTAACATCAAAACTCATACCCAAAAAACAAAAAGAGCCCACAAGGAAAATAAAAGTATTTAAATAGCATTTATCATGATGATTTTGTGCATCTTTTTTTTTTAATCTAATAAGCCTGTTTGCTGGAATCATGTTTTTTTCTGTTATAAATGCTACTAACATGTTGCAAGGATACTCCATCAATGTCAAAAGATGATTAGAACCACTGTGGAGGATATTAGAACCAAGGAGAGATTTTTATATATCATATTGCAAAGTCAAAATCTTTTTATTATACTGTCATTGTATCTCAAATAAGGGGTTGAGGAAATTAAGACCTAGTATATAATTTTTCTTTGCCTAGAAAACTGGTGACAGCTAGAGGTATTTCTCCCTCTCTCTCTGTCTCCCTCCCTCTCTCCATCAACTGCCTCTTATTGCCTCCAGTGTGTTGGTTGCCCTGTTCAGCCTGTGTCTAAAGCCTCATGTTGACCGTTCAGAGAAAGCATCATGCCTTCCTGACCTCCCCGTCCCTCTACATTTTCTGTCTTTTTTTTCTTTTCTGTAGAGTGTGAGCCAATCGAAGCGATAGCCAAGTTTGACTATGTCGGGCGGTCCGCTCGGGAGCTGTCCTTCAAGAAGGGTGCGTCCCTGCTGCTTTATCACCGCGCCTCTGAGGACTGGTGGGAAGGCAGACACAACGGGATCGACGGGCTTGTGCCCCACCAGTACATCGTGGTGCAGGACATGTGAGTAGTCCCAACTTTTCAGTGGCCCGAGTGGAGTAAGTCACTTCCAAAGGAAAGGAGAAATACACACTATAAAGTGAATAGAGCCGGGCGATGGTGGCGCACGCCTTTAATCCCAGCACTCGGGAGGCAGAGGCAGGCGGATCTCTGTGAGTTCAAGGCCAGCCTGGTCTCCAAAGTGAGTTCCAGGAAAGGCGCAAAGCTACACAGAGAAACCCTGTCTCGAAAAACCAAAAAAAAAAAAGTGAATAGAAACACTTAATGACATACACAGCTTTAGAAATAAGAAAGTGTGTATGTGGCAACTGAATAAACATGTATAGCTAAACGACTAAACAGAGGGGCCTGTTATCCATAATATAATAATGTATATATGCACATACTCATAGACATTCTAGACACAGGAGCAAAGTATTGAAAGCTATTTCCTAAAATCTTAACCACAGTTGCCTCTTGGTGTAGTGGGAGTTTTTCTTGTTGCTTTCAAAACTCTGAGCTCTCACTGTCCTGCAACTCACTCTGTAGCCCAGGCTGGCCTCAGACTCACAGAGATCCACCTGCCTCTGCCTCCCAAGTACTGGGATTAAAGGTGTGTGCTACCACACTTGGCTGGTGTAGTGTGTTATAGATGATGACTATTTATTCTTTTGTACGCCTGAAATTTTCTGGCAACATTATTATGTTTAGAATGAAAATCTACTTTAGGGTGCTGGGAAGACATTCAAGGTCAAGAGCACGTACTGCTCTTGCAGAGGACTTGAGTTTGTGAGCCACCAAACTTGGGTGTTGGGAACCAAACACCAGTACCTCAGCTCTAGGGGCTAGAGTGCCCTCTTCTGGCCTCCACAGCATCTGCACTCAAATGTATGTACACACACCCCCCCCAACCTACAAACCAAGGAGAGTGAAGTTAATAAGAGACTTACATAAATGCCATCCCTTATTTTTTCCCCACTCATCATGCCAAAGGCTCTCTCACTTGCTTCCCATTGTTTCAGGGATGATACATTTTCAGACACTCTGAGCCAAAAAGCCGACAGCGAGGCCAGCAGCGGGCCGGTCACCGAAGACAAGTCTTCATCCAAGGACATGAACTCTCCCACCGACCGCCATTCTGACGGCTATTTAGCGAGGTGAGTGACGTTTGGTCATCAGCTCCTGACCTTCCTTCTGTGGGGGCTATGAGGAGCGGTCATACAGTCAGCCTTAAAGTATTTTCCCAGTGCCGTAAGATTTTCTGTTTTCTTTTCTTCTTCACTGAACATCTAGGCAAAGAAAAAGAGGAGAACCACCCCCTCCAGGAAGACGTCCTGGCAGGACCAGTGATGGCCATTGTCCCCTCCATCCCCCACATGCTCTTTCTAACTCTTCAATTGACCTGGGGTCCCCAAACCTAGCCAGTCACCCCAGGGGTCTGTTGCAAAATCGTGGCCTCAATAACGACAGTCCTGAGAGGCGGCGCCGGCCGGGCCACGGCAGCTTGACCAACATCAGCCGGCATGACTCCCTCAAGAAGATTGACAGCCCACCTATCAGGAGGTCCACATCATCGGGGCAGTACACCAGCTTCAATGACCACAAGCCCCTGGACCCAGAAACAATTGCTCAGGTATAGTGCTTCTAACTGGATGTTGTGTTTTAAGTCCTCAAGTGTGATGAAGGCAATATGAAACATTTAAAAATGTGCAAACTATATTTTTGTATAGCCATAACTAAAGAAAACAAAGGAAGTCGTCTCACTGACTAATTTAAAGCTTGGCCGTGAATCTCTTGACCATCCATTTGCTGCTGGAAGATTAGATTCTAGGCATATTAGATTCGTATTGATTTAAGTAGATGTGGGAGAAATGGAGGAGCCAGGGCATTCACACCCATCCGCGGTAAACAGCCAGGAAAACAGTGAATGAATAAGGACTTCCTAACAGAGCACATACACTCTAAAGCTTGCAGAACAGACAGATGGTTAAAAAAGGACAGAAAGCCCAGAAACAGAATAAAGTAGTATAAACCAAAGATGACACTTTTAACTTGGCAACCAATAGATTCGTCGATAAATAATGTAATCAACAATGGTTAGCCATTTAAAGACCCATAACACTGGATCTTCTGTACCTCTCTTCTTTCCTTCCCAACACTGACCTCACAGAGGGGCTCTGTCGTTCATCTCTAGCGATCAGAACTGGCAAAGCAGTGTGGATGAGTTTCCCCATTCCACCATTGGCTCTCTGGTCCAGAAATTGTTATCTAGCAACAGAGAAAGTGGATAGATTTGGTCCTAGACATGAGTAATCTCAACCATCTCCCAGCTCTCTGAAGCTTTAAGATTAAGTGGATCAAGAATGAATGAGAAACAAGAAAATGGATTAGTCTTTTAAAAAAAAAGAACCCAAGAATCCTTGGTATGACCCATTCCCAAACTATTTTAAGTATCCTAATGATATGACAGAGAATTTTGGATGGCAACTTAGGCTATTTGAGGAGGGTAAGGCATTTGTAAACAATTAAATGAATTTTAAGTATAGAGCAATTTCTCGGCAAAAATCAAAAAGGCTTCTGACCTTTGAGTTTTTCTATTTAGAGGGTTCTGCAAGGCCCTTCAAGACCTTTTTAGAACCAGTTCCATTTAATCATAGCTGAAAGTCGTGATTGGAGAAACCCCGAACATCACTGCTGTAGTAAACAGGTGAAATGTGATTCGGTTTAGAGACAGATTTAGGAGCTTGAGGGTAAGAAGACATAATAAAACTATTTAACCCTTTTGCTGCCGGGACCAGGAAATCCTTTCATTGAAAATCATAAAGACAAAAGTCACAGATAAGCCAGTTTTCACACATTCTGTCTGGGGCAAATATTTGGTTTTTATGGTTGGATTTTATCCCTATGTTTAACAGTAAAGGAAGTCACATATGGAAAGTAAGTATTATGTCACCCTCACAAAACGGCTTCTAGCTCTGTCCTTTGTCTGCCCATCTGCAGCCTTCAAAGATTCCCACGGGGCCAAAGGAGCATCTCATAGTGATGTTCATATAAAAACATGCAAGTCCTTTGACCGAGCAAGCCAGTGGGATCCTTGAGTAGACTGGAAGAGCGTGCTGTCTACAGATGATCACCATATCATGATTGGCTTTATTCTGTATTGGAGACTGTAATTTAATATCATGTCTTTGCTGATTGATTTAGCAAACACGTGTTGAGCATTGACTATGCAGGATCTGTGAAAGGCTTTCTTGATGAACAGGTTAAATGCTGCCGTTTTCCCGAGGTGCTGGCCAGACAGTGGGGAAGGACAAGGGAGGCCGTTACACTGTGGGGGAGCAAGGATTGTGTCCAGGTGCACGGCCAAAGTCCCAGGGATGAAGAGAAGAAGCATTTCAGTCAGAACATGGCAGGTTTTTCACCCCATCTCAACACTGCCTGTTTTGAACTTCTGCTTTAAAAAAAAAATCATACATTTTGCTATCTTAACCAAGTTCAGTAAAGAATATTTCTATTCTCATGAAATAACTCTCCAGAACTGTACACAGTGATACTTTCTACTCATTAAGCAACAGTCCCCAAGTCCTCCTGGCATCCACTCTCTGTCCCTGTCAATTTGACTAATTCACATACCTCGCATGTGTAGATGCATACAATATTTATATTTTTGTGACTATTTTGTTCTCTATAGCACGAGGTGCTCAAGGTGCACACACACCCTGTTGCATTTGCCAAGACTCAATTCTGAGTGGTACTCCATTTTTTATGAATATATATTTATATACATATATATGGAGAGAAAGCATGCATTATCTTTATCAGTCCTTCAATGGGACATACTTTGCCCTTTGAAATAAATTTTTATAATTCTCCCTTTACACTGAACGGGATTAATGATATATTTGATAACATAGTATATTTGATAAATATAAGGAAATCAGTATTTTTTTAAATTAAATGTATTCAATTTTAATTCTTTTTCTTTGTTGATATAACAACTTTACATATTTATAGGATGCAATATAATAATATGGTATAAGTATGTGTAGTTATCACATCAGCATTGCGGCTCACTTAGTTTCCCTTTATAAACTATGAACTATAGCTGCCGTACTGTGCTGTAGACCACTAGAACTCCTTTGTATGAATGTTAGTTAACGACTGTGCAAAAGACACAGTGAAATGTTTTTAGACCCACTTGTGGAATTTCCATCAATTCAGCGGTTAAAAGCGTGCATTGGCAGAGCAGTACCGATTTAATTAGCTGATGTCCCTGCTAGAGCTGTGGTTTCTCTCGGAAGGATGGACAGCCCTTGCTCAGTGTTCCAGTCAAAGGGCGATTCACATAATGGTAGCCCCCAGAGAATTTTACCACCGTGCAAAAAGTATTTCATGTTTCTAGATAGTCAGCCAAAATGACAACCAGAGACTTTCTTCCAAGAATGATGGTGTTTGTGTGGGAATAGCAGAGACATTGCTTGGGAAGGTGTTGCTGTCGTAAAATGGGAGCATATTCTAAGAGGTGGAGACACTAACATTTGAGAGGTGGAAGAGGACCACATTATTTGGAAGAGTCGTCCTTGGCTACAAGGACTCATAAATGACAAGGCTGTCCATCCAAGGTTGGACAGACAGTTGCGAGGCAGATGTCCCTGCTGAATCGATGTCCTTGCAGAAGGATTTTCTGTGTAAGAGCACAATGGCCTTTGTCAAGGTTATAGATCTGGCAGGGTTTTTGTGCATACTTTGGCTTTTTTTTATTTTTTTTCTTTTTAAATAAGGCACACATGCGTAAGATCCCTTCCTTCACAACCTTCCATTGCTTAGGCATGACAAGTATGCCTCCAGTTTGATCTCAAATTTTTCATGATATGAGAAAATAGGAAAATAGGGTTACCTGTCACTTGTCCCTGCCTCCCCCTCAAAAATAAGAGGAAACAGAGAAAGAATAGATAACTGTAATCCATCCAACTAAAATGACTAAGTGTCCTGATGTACTCCTCAGGGAAGCGGCATGACCCCTGTGGATTTTCAAGTCTAACTCACCAACTCTGCCTTGGTGCTTTCTGTTTCTGTGATGAAACACCAAAAGCAGCTTAGGGAGGAAAGGGATTATTTTATGTTACAGCTTGTCGCCCCGCATCCCGGGATGTCAAGGCAAGAATTCAAGGGGGGCAGGAACTAAGGCAGAGGCCATGGCAGAGTGCTGTTTACCGGCTTGCTCCTCCCAAGACCACCTGCCTAGGGGTGTACCACCCACCGGGACTGGGCCCTCCTCCACCAACTACTAATTAAGAACCTGCGACACAAGCTTGTCCACAGGCCAATCCAGTGGAGGTGTTTTCTCAACTGAGGTTCCCTCTTCCCAAATTACTCTAGCCTGGGTCACGTGGACACAAAACTAGCCAGCTCATATCCCGTCTCCCCCTTGTAGTGGATTCAGAGCTGAGATGGACTTCTCATGGGAGAAGGTGAGTTGACTTGGGAAGTCCCCGTGGCTACTGCAGATGACTGCCTGGGAGAGTCCCAGGGTTCGCATAGCCCCCAGCACGGTAGGGAGAGTTGCCCAGAGTTCACAGAGCTGTACTACCACAGAATAGTAACATATAGCCACGGTGACCTGAGTTGCTGTGACATAGGATCCTCCTGCTAGAAAGACATCTCTAATGCCTGGTGACCACACAGTATCTCCTCCCTTTCTCTGTCTCTGCTGTCATCTACCATGCTCACCTGACGGGCTGCAGCACCATACTACCCCTGGCTGCCCAGAGCCTAGGCCCAGCAGCCATCCAGGCAGCATCCTGATGTCCCCATCAGTCCAACCCACACACAGCTCATGGGACCCACACATATGCCACGCTGCTCTGTAGACAGCTCGGCACAGTTCTGCCCCCGGCCCCTGCAAGAGCCGTGTCCATAGCCAGGTGGAAGCCCGGCCTACCAAAAGGCCAGGCAGACAGCTATGGCCCGCAGTGCCCGCATACACCGATGCTGTTCCGACAACCAATCAGGGAGTGGCTCCACACCCCCAGTGAAACTGTCAAACCACTGCAGTCACAGACGCCCGCATCCTGGACCAGGGACGCCATCATAGACATCGCTGACAAGGACTGTAAATGATGTACACAGGAGCCACATTCCTGAGTCCGTCTAGAATCAAGGTCAACAACATCCAACAACAGGTTCTCGACAAAGAATAACCTAGAAAATTTGAAAATGTGAATATTGCACCAGATGTACAGATATCAACAAAGGGGGGACCAGCAAGATACAAAGGGGATGGGATCCACAGTAACTCTTGTTAGCTGACCCTAAAGAAAAGGAAATTCACAGCCTTGAAAACGAATTCAAAATAATGGCCATTGCGGAATTGAGAACAAGAGAAGACAATTCAGAAAATACAGCCTTTCATGACCTAAGAGATAGAAATCATGAAACAAAACCCAAACACCTCAAGAATTCAGTAAGTGGAATTTAAACACACACACACACAATTGAGAGTCACAGTAAAAGACTACGCTGAAGCCACAGAATGAATTCCAGGAATTCGAGATGGGGCTTCTGAATGAGGCCAGTCAAAGCAAAACAACAACAGTAAATAACAACACATTTTTTTAAGGTAAATTAATAGGTTTTCTGTCTCCCGATAAAAAGTTTGTCCACCAACAATGCAGTAAGCCAGATCAAGCTGAGATGGAGAAGTGTAACAACAGGTTTATTTATTAAGAGCAACTCCCGGACGGGTTCTCTGGTCCCAGAGATTGAGGCCAGAGGAGTTGTGTCCCCAAATGAAAGCAGGGAGATTTTATGAATTATAGGTGAGTTTGTGCCCAAGTCGAGCGTTCAGGCGGGAACTTGGGTGGCTGGCAACTTCAGGGGAGGAAGCTGCTCAGAACTAGGATTGTGAACTGGGCTTTTTGGTGCCTTTCCTTTGTTCAGAGACTGAGTGGGTGGGGTTTGCAGAGAGAGAGAGTGCCCGGAATGGGGCTTTCTGGATCATATAGAGGCAAGCTGGAGGTCCTAATAGTGTCACTCCCTATGGGGGCCGTTTTCTTCCAAACCACCACAATTGGTTAAAATCAAATATTTAAACATTATCAATTAGAAAATAATTTGAATGTTCCACACACAAAGAAGTAGTAAGCATGTGACGATATACATCATAACCTAAACTGGTCATTACACACACATTTATGTACATGTGAGATAGATATATATAGATAGATAGATAGATAGATATATACACATACATATATATATATATACATACATATATTTATCTTATCTGTAAACATCACACAGAACTCCCTAAATATGTGCAAATTTCTGACTAAATTTTCATATCAATAATTCTGGTTATTATAAACAGTTTTCACTTTTCTATACATCTCAAGAGGGGCTGGTGAGAAGGCTCAATTGGTAAAGTTCTTGACACACTTCCAAGAGGATGGATGCTCCATTCTCAGAACCAACTTTAAAAATCAAGGTGTGGTGGTGTGCGCTTGTAAACAAAGCCCCTGGGGAGGCAGAGACAGGTAGATCCCTAGGATCTGCTGGCTGGTCAGCCTACCTTAAGTCAATGAGTTCCAGGACAGTGAGACACTCCGTTTTCAAAAGGAAAATGGACAGCACCTATGAATGACACCTGAGGTTGACTTCCAGCCCGCACATGCCCCATGAACACACACACACACACACACACACACACACACAGATGAAATAGAATTCTGATCAATACCACACAAGTTAGAAGAGATCTCAATAGGTTGCCTAGTACCTCAGAATGGCAATTTCTTGACCATGTGCATTGCTTCTAAGTATCATATAGAAACACACCAAAGGCCTAAGGTGACAGTGTACACACTCTACAGACTATAAAGTTAAATCTCCATGCTCTCTTACCTGTCTGTTCACTTTGTTTCTATAATTATAACCCTATTTTTCTTTCCAATAGGATATCGAAGAGACCATGAACACTGCTTTGAACGAACTCCGTGAACTGGAGAGACAGAGCACGGTGAAGCATGCCCCCGATGTCGTGCTGGACACCTTGGAGCAGGTGAAAAACTCGCCCACCCCTGCGACGTCCACGGAATCTCTCAGCCCGTTGCACAACGTGGCCACCCTCAGGAGCTCGGAGCCTCAGATCCGCCGCAGCACGAGCTCCTCCAGTGACACCATGAGCACTTTCAAGCCAATGGTGGCGCCCAGGATGGGCGTGCAGCTGAAGCCCCCAGCTCTAAGGCCAAAGCCTGCTGTTCTTCCAAAAACAAATCCCACTGTGGGGCCCGCGGCACCTTCCCAGGGTCCCACAGACAAGTCTTGCACGATGTAGAAAACCGAGGTCGTGAGGGGAGGGAGTCTGGAGGTGGAGATGGATTGGTGACAAGAGTCGGTGATCTGTGATGTTCCTTAGTCTTGCGCTTATAACTGGAGATCTTTGGACTTTTCTATGTTGTCGAATGTAATGCTGTCTGGAACTAGCTAAGTTAACATGGGCATTTGTATTTTGTAACTTTTTTAATAACTGGACACATGTCATTTTAAAGACAATAGAAACACTTAGACTTACTTGAAAATCCAATGCTGCGTCCCTTGTCACCAAGGCCACATCTCGCCCCACATGGTATATGGCTTTGGATTTAGTTTAGTGTGGCCCAGGTGAGCATCCTGCAAGCCAGAGAACCCAGCTTTCCGGGTCTTACTGGAGCATTGCCTGCCGTGGTCTGTGACACTTGTGTGACCGTCCAGAGGGGGTCCAGCCCCTGTTAAAGGTCACAGAGGGAGGCTCCAGGGGACCTTCAGTCCATGGCGTGAAGGGGTTCAATGACGGCCCCTTCCCTAAGGGTCATTTCCCTGGATCTGGGTTAAAGACTCAATGGAAGAAGATGGATAGAAGAAACTCAGATATTGCTTGACGTGAACCTGGAAAAGGCAAAGGAGACTGTGTCTCCCGATCTGTCGACATGACTCCCTCCAAGAACACGATCAGGCCCTGGAGATGCCCAAGTCCACCCCCTACATTTACAGAGGACTAGAGCAGTCGAATAGTAAGGACGTTCTGGTTGCCCTGCAGACTTCTGCAAAGTTGTTCAATAACTGCCTAAGAAATATCTCTACCTTCCCTAGAACCCCACGTTCCCCTTTACGGCAATGAAAAAAAAAACAGGAAATGAATCCTTGGTTCACTGATGTTGTGACGAAATGACCTTGATTCCTTCACACCACAACGGCCCAGTGCTCCCAAAACTGAACCCCCAGCTCTGCTGCCCGCATCTCTTTGAGCCAAGCCAGATCTGGCTACGGTACCGAGGGAGAGCCGTGCCAGGACACCATGGGAAGATGATTACCTTGGTGGTGCTGGGGTGGGTTCTTCCCAGTTTTGTACCTCAGAACCATGACTTCTTTTCTTGTCCCATTCTGTTTGATTTGCTGTTTGGGATTTTTGCCTGTGACCTCTACAGAACTCAGAGAGTCAAAGGGACTCAGTTAGGAACTTCTTCCTCTGACCTTTAAGCTCATAGTCATTTTTCTTTATCATATATTTACTATATCTTTCCTCTAGCTTAAAAAGAAAATGGTAGATTGTGTGTGTGTTTGGTGCTGGGATTGAACCGGAGGCCTCTCGCTTGCCAAGCACACACTCTACCACTGAGCTGTCCCCGCCCCCCACCCCCGTCATTCTGAACACGATTGTTTTTTACCAAGGTACAAATCACCATTCTAGCAGATGTCTACACTAGCGCTGCACTTCCTCATGAAGCAAGCCGATGTCTCAGAACAAAGCCCTTTGCACACACCATGCACTACCTTCTAGGTTTAATGTCAGACTGGCGTGCCCACCTCAGCGTAGCACAGCGTCGACCATAATTGACGTAGGAACAAATTAAGATCTGTACTAAAATCAGGATCATGACTGATCACTACCTCAGTTTGCTGATCTAATCCTTCTGTTGCAGAAAAAAAAAGATATGGATGAAATATCCCCTTTCAAAGTCACTCTCCTCATTTCACAAATGTATTGAAGACATACTCCCCACCCCCAGCTACTTCCGGGTATGGTTAGGTTTTAAACCTCAAAGTTGCCAGGCAGTAGTGGTGCACGCCTTTAATCCCAGCACTCAGGAGGCAGAGGCAGGCGGATCTCTGAGTTCGAGGCCAGCCTGGTCTACAGAGAGAGTGAGTTCCAGGACTACACAGGGAAAAATAACTCAAAAGTTTCAGAACCATACTTTTTGGCCATTTTAAAAAAGAAACCGTAGAGACCCAGCCAGGATTGAACTATGCTAGACACTGAGCCTTTTAAACAACCCACCCCTGGCTCCCTTGAAAGTTTATTATCTCCTAAATGAACCCACCATTTATTAGAAAACAATACTGATTCTTAAAACCATTTTTCCTTCTTTGATGGATGAGGCCAGGCGCAGGTCTAAGAAGCTAGCAGCAGCCTTTTTGAATTTATTTGTAAATGCCTTTCTTAAGCTTTAATTTTAGCTTTTCCGATCTTACTCCTACAAAACTGCAGGCCCAGTGTCTGCTGTGTGTCCCCTAGATCAGGACTCTGCTGCCTTGAAGGACAAAGGACATGCTTTTGTAGACCCCCAAGGGCCTGAGAGCTGGGCCTCTTCCTCCAGGAAATGGTTCCCAGTTTCCTCCCATCCTTTTATTTTTTCCTCCATCTTCTCTCCTGTAGCCCTATGGACAATTCCAGACTGACTTCTGTCTCTTAAATGAAAGCCAACCTTCAGGGGAGCAGTCACCCATCCTTCCTTTGTTTAGCCGATGAGACAACAGCTTTACATTTTCCTGTCTGACGTGGGCACCCTTCAAGCCCTGCACAGGATAGTTTCAGATCAGGCGTCCCCTAAAGGATCCTAAAAAACTGTCAGTAGAGCTCACTGAGAGCTACAGTCAATGAGACTAGTCACCCTGGCGGGGTTTAAGCCACAGATGTAGCACACAGCAGGAAGGCACAAGGAAAGGAAGAAATGAACCCCGAAGTGCTCTGACCTCTCCCCAATTCCCAGATCTTGGAGTGCATACGCAGTTCAGGGAGGGGATCATCTGATGGGCAGATTCTAGTCCACAACAATACCTGACTCCACATTCACAAAATATCCATGGTTGGGAGGACCGTGTGTGTGTGTGTGTGTGTGTGTGTGTGTGTGTGTGTGTGTGTGTGTGTGTG
>CABHPR010128037.1:31124-41974 GCA_902168415.1 Peromyscus melanophrys
ATTATTATTATTATTATTATTATTATTATTATTATTATTATTATTATTCCACCTCACAGTCCCCACCTCACGGTCCATGGTTGAGAGAAGTCAAGGCAGGTACTAAAGCAGAGACCTGGGGACAGGCACTGAAGCGGAGACCGCGGAGGAGCGCTACTTACACACTCCCTCCCTCCCTCTGACTTGCTCTGTTCCCTTTCTTGTACAGTAATACAGGTGTACACTACCCCTTGTGGGCCGGGCCAGGCTACATCAATTAGCAATGGAGAAAATGCCTCCCCCCCCCCCCCCAGACATGCCCAGAGGCCAAGCTGATGGCGGCAGCTCCCCAGCTGAGGTTCCCTCTCCTTCTGTGGATCAGGGGACAAACAAGATCAGCTTTCTCAATGAGCCTTTAGGAACTCCCTCAGAGCTGTGTCAAGGCATGATTAGAAGACACAGCTTGCTGCCTCCTCCTGTCCCTGGGCCCAGATCTTCCTCACATACCTCAGGCCCACCTGCTTAGAGATAACACACACCTATCATGCCAGCACTGCCACTTGGAAGAAAGGAAGAGAAGAGGGAGAAGGCATCGGGGACAAAGGAGGGAAGAGAGCATCTAAGCTGGGCCGCCCTGTGAATTGCTGGTGGCAGCGTAACAGATGGACTGGCGGTTTCCAGGTGGATGGAAAGCCTTGAACACACCAAGTCCACTTCAGCCAGATAAATATCTTCATCTACCCAGTACTCACCTCCTTCAAGGCCCCAGTCATAGAGAGGTCAGTGGCTGGCCACCGCCTTTGGCTGCAACCCATCTACCTCTGCTTCTCAGAGGACAAAGGAAGCTTCTGTAATGAAGCCTAAATGGATTAGCAAGAAATTGCTTTTGCTTGGGAATGTCAGCCTGGTTGCCGTGTGTTGCCAGAGACGCTAGAGATGTAGATTTTGGTGTAGATTGGATGTTGTTTCTGCCTGCCACTGCCCTTGGGTTTTAACCCTTAGAGCAGAGGTTCTCAACTTTCCTGATGCTGCAACCCTTTACTGCAGTTCCTCATGTTGTGGTGACCCCCAACCATAACATTATTTCGTTGCTACTCTATAACTGTAACTTTGCTATTCCTATGAATCACAATGTAAAATCTCTGATGTGCAGTATATCTGATTGTTGAGAGTCACTGTCTGAGAGGGAAGTCAATCTTCCTCTGACAGGTGGCCTTGAGGTATGACTTTTCTCCCATTTGCTCTTACTGCCTTCACTTACTAATACTCTGCTTTCCACAGATTCCTCCAGTGCCCATCTTACTAGGCCAAGGAAACCCAACTGAGCTCTTAAATCCATTAAGAAATGCCTTAGGACAGTAGTTCTCAACCTGTGGCTTGTGACACCTTTGTCAAACCTCCATCTCCACACACACACACACACACACACACACACACACACACACACACACAATTACAATTCATAACTACCAAAATTACAGTTATGAAGTAGCAACAAAAAGAATCTTATAGTTGGGAGTCACCTCAATATGAGGACCTGTATTAAAGGGTCGCAGTGTTAGGAAGGTTGAGAACCACTGTCTTAGTGGCTAGGGAGACGGCTCAACAGTTAGAAGCACCTGTTCTCACAGAGGGCCAGAGTTTAATTCCCAGAACTCATATTGGGTGGCTTACAATGGCCTAAACTCCAGCTCTAGGGGATCTGATGCCCTCTTCTGGCCACCTTGGGCACCAACACACATACAGAAGTCTACACATATGCGTAATTAAAAACAAACATAAATCTTTAAAACAAAACGGCCTCACACACCCAGTGGCTACTTGGCCATCCTCCTGTTGTACAGAGAATGGTAAAGTCTTTCTTCTCATTCCGTGAAGCTTGCCATCATTTCTTTTAAGCCCTAGACAGAGAGACGACAGAAACAACTGGTGAAAATATGGTGTTGTAGTCTGTTGTGAGATAGAACGTCACCACAAATGTCTCACACTGAAACCAACCTCAGAATGTGACTGTGTTTGGAGATATAGGGTATCGCTAATCCTGTCTGACTGGCATCCTGTTAAGAGAATACTGGAGAGACATGGCAGATGCCAGGAATCTCAGTATACAGAAACGGTATACACCCACAAACAAGGAGAGGAGCATCGGGAGGTATCAGAACCACTGACGGCATGATGCGGGACTTCCAGACATAAGTCTCTGCTGCTATGCCACCTGCCTGAGGTGCTGTATGGTGGCAGCCCTAGACAGGGAACAGGGACCGGAAGGAAGCTCCAGCAGAAGAGGATTCCATACAAATGCCCGACCATGCCCTGTAAGGGACAGGAAGGCTTACAGTTATACCTGAGTGTGGACAGAGCCAGGAATTGATTCAAAAGATATCCTGGGCCTCTTTATGGGCCTTGTGTGAAGGGTGTGTCTGAACTGATGCAGAGCTCTGAATTATAGGAAGTTCTCTTGGAGTTTCCCTTCTAAATCTCCAGGGACTTTGCCAGCACAGTACACTTGAAGACTCCCTACCATTAATAGCACATACAACTCCTATGGTAGCAAATCCACACAACAAAAACATACCAAAATGTCTTTCCCCCAGAACTCAACAGTACACCAAAAATAATCTAGAAAAACCAGGTGAGATATTTAATGCCTGTAAACTTAGCACTCTGGAGGCTGAGGAAGGAGGATGTCTGTGAGAGGAGGAAGTCAGTAAGGACTACATAGTGAGTTCCAGGTCAGTGGGTTACAGGGTGAAACCTCATCTCGATAAAGACTAAGAAAACTTGAGCTCTGTCAATTCAGATTTTGCCAATATATTTTCATCTCCATTTCCTTGATTCTCATTTACATGTATGTATGTATCTTTGTATCTGCTCATGTGTGTGGATGCCTGAGGACAGCAGAGGGCATTGGATCCTACAGATCTGGAGTTATAAGGCACCCAGTGTGGGTGCTGGAACCCACACTCATGTCCTCTGGGAGAGCGGCCAGCGCTCAACAACTGAGCCATCTCTCCAGCCCCTAAATTTTCTAATGAGACCCAGAGATTTAACCAAACTCCTCTGATTACCATTCTCTATTCAAGACCTAAACATGAACAGCTGCCTCGATTCCTTGGGCGCAACCAAGAAAAGGATCGACCAAGGCTGTGTGCGTGTGAACGATGTGCACCTGCCACCAGCAACCCCACACAGTGAGGCCTTGGTGAAGAGCTTTGAACCAGCATGAGGAGGGGAAGGAGCCGGGCTCCTCCTTCTCAAGGGTTCTCCTCAAAGAGTGACCCCAATAAACACTTGAGTGCCGGCGCTGCTGAAAGTCTCTCCGGCATTTGGAGCCCATTACATTTAGTCTGACCCGCTCTGTTTCACCCCAGGATAACTTGGGAGCAATCTAATAGAGTTTGGCAGAAATATTTTCGGTGGTGTAGAAAGAAAACCAGCTGTTGCAGTATCATTCTTTAATATAAGCCATAAAAGACTGGAGGGGTTGGGAGTGTCTCCTCACATCACAGAGTTGAAAGGATTTACATCAAAGAGCCAAGAGTAAGAAAAGACCGTGTTAAAGCCTGAGATGTATGCAAAGTCGAGAAAAATAGACCCACGGCAAGGTATTGTGCAGCATGATGGCCAAGTTTTAAGGGAAGAAAGACGGGGCTTAATGAATCTACCTCATCCAAAGAAAATGGTCCCCCAAATTTCCATTCCGTTGTCATGGCAACCAGTACCCCATCGTTACCACAGTAACCAGCTGAAAAGCAACGGTCTTAAGAACAAGCTGTTTGATTGGGTGGCCACCGGAAGCCATTAGAAGCCACACAACCCTGAGAAGGCTGCTCTGCCATCACACTGATCTATTTCTAGCTCCCAGTATGTTTCAGGCTTTCCAGTGAGCTTCCCTTAGAGTCCAATGGCGGGAGGGGAGCCAATGTCAAGAAGTGTCTAGTAATTACACTCCAGTAAATTCATGACCTACGTGTTGTCTAATAGCCAAGCTACACAGTATTGTGAGAGAACCGCACCCTCTCTGATGCCTTGTCCTTCGATCCTGCTGCTTTCCTGCTTCACCATCAAGGCACACTAGCCACAGCTCAAGCCAATTACTGGTCACCGGTGGCAAGCTGCTGTCTTTGTTAGACGAGGTACTGACAAGCTGAACAGAAGAGAATGTTTTAAAAGTTGGAAGTGACAAGACCGTAAAATAAGAGCCTGGGGTGGGCTCTCACAGGCTTCCCTACATACATATAAACTGGCATTTACAACATTAAAATGTCTGCTTTCGGATTCACTTATTCATGTGTCTGAGTGTTTTGCCTGCGTGTATGGATATGCACCCCAAGCATGCCTGGTGCCCTCGGAGGCCAGAAGAGGTCATTGGATCCCTTGGCACTGGTGTCAGGGATGGCTGTGAACCACCATGTGTGTGGACACCAAACCAGGTCCTCTGCAGGAGGACCAAGTGCTCTTAGCTTCTGAGCCATCCTTCCAGCCCCGATGTCTTGGTTTATTTTTATTTTTATTTTTATTTTTTTTTGAAACAGGGTCTCACTATGTAGCCTTGGCTGGCCTGGAGCTTGCTCTGTAGACCAGGCTGGCCTCAGACTCAGAGATCCACCTGCCTCTGCTTCCTGAGTGCTGGGATTAAAGGTGTGTGCCACCACACCAGGCCCCAGTGTCTTATTTTAAAACCCACACTTGCTTAAAGCTGTTAAGCTTTTTAAAGACTTTTTTTCCCACCCAATAGTCTTCCTTGGTACTTGCTCAAAGCAAACTGTTCACATATTTGTAGACATTCCTAGAATGCTCTTTAAAGCAGAGATGCCTTGAATGTCCTGTCCCCATTCCAAAGCCTTCCTCTAGTTGGTCACACTTTTAATCAGTGTGCACTGCTGGGAAAGATGTTTTAAAACACCCAGCTGTGGGCTCTCAGGCAATATGAACGGAGCAGCTCCCAGTGAGCTGCACCATCGCTAAAGGAAGGGTATGAAAATGCACCCTGGCACAAGGTTTGGAGTTGAGGACGGGAAGGGGACTTAGGTTGACACTGGTTTTCAGATGGAATACAATTAAGTTTTTAAGATGCTTTTCTGAATCCAGCAAACATGTCATAGCTATTGCTCTAAATACTCAGTGTGTGTAAGTAGACAGATGAATATAAGCCTGCCTTTCACTGTTTACACAAGGCTGAGTAGGTGCCGAATGCCCATATCCCAGAATGGAGTTATTCTGTAGTACCATGGAGATAGGGCGCACCAACCCCAGGCAGCCTTTGGTACTGCTGCTGCTGTGTGATGGATGCTCCAGGTTCTGTGCTAACGGCAGCAGTGTTAGTAAAAACAGGCTGAGACACCGGAAGTTTTCGGGACAGAGAGGAAGTGACTCGGGGAATAAAGTCCATCCACCTATAATCACAGTCGAGGCTCCAGGGCCAAGCCTAAGAGCCCCTTGTCGACAGAGGCTGGACAATGCTGGGGTGTGGCAGACTGGAGAATCCTGACAAAGGAAGACTGAGACTGGATTGGGGGGGGGGGGGTGGAGATGGCAGAGTGGGTTACGATAGAAGACGGCGAGTGAAGAGAACATTGAAGACACAGGGAACAGCATGGGCTGTGCTAACAACCCCGGAGAGAGCCAGTGAAGAAGTACGAAAGGATGCTGGGGTTGGACAGGGATTGTATACCCCCGACAACATACGGTAGTATTCATTACAAAACACAGCCTTCAGTCCTTACACCGTGAACCGATGCACCGTGTGCTATTTACTGTGCCCCCCAATGAATTCAATATGATTTTAGTTTGAACATATGCATGTGTTTGGGGTTGGGAATATTCGTAAAGGAAAACTAACTGCGTAGGAGATTCAAATAGAGGAGTTCGATTCCACTAACAATGTCTGAGTCCCATACGTGTCAGGTGGTAAAGAAAAAAGAGTTAAGATCCAGTTCCTCATGGTCGAGTCCCACAGCCAGAAATGTGTGCAAATCATCCAGAATATTCAGGAAAATATTTTACGTAAAACATCTGCACTACACACGAGGAGAGATTTGCCTCGGGGAGTAAAGGAGGCTACTTCATGGGATCTCCTGAATTACCTGGCCAGGCACCACGGTGGCATTGGGGGGCAGGGGGGGTGTTTACTTGCAGATCCGTTCTGAGCCTCCAGAGACAATTCAGTTCTCTCTTTTAAGAAAGAATTTTGTAATAGTTCTTCCCTATCCAGCCGCAGTGGCGGCACCAATTCTTCTTAAACTCTCTCACAGGAGCAGAAATCGAGGCACAGCCAGTACCGAGAGAACAAACGTAACTCATAACAAGTGAGAATGTAGGACTTTTTATAGTGTGAGTGCAAACGCCACAGAGGTAGATCATTGGAGAAACTCTCTGACCCAGAAGAGGAATCCTACAGGCCGAGGCATGAACATTAACAGACCCACGGGTTCTCTTCCAGCCACTTAGAAATGAAAGGGCTCCTACAAGGGCCCCTCATGGCTGATAATAATAACGGCTTGGCTGTCAGGGTTAACAGAGCCCAAGACTGATATGAGCACAGGAAGGTTGGGACAACCCTGAACTGAGACCTCAGAGCATCCCACGGCTTCACAGAGGTGACTTCTGTGCCAATGAAGGAGATTCAGAGTGCAGGGCCCACAAAGGCGCAGATATGATTTCCACACTGTAAGGGGACGGTGGTCCTACTGTGGGGTCTGTCTGCCAGAGTCTCGGGGCTTTCAGTTTAGAAGGGACCTTATAATTCTCCATAGATCAGTCTCTAAGCTACATTATCACTCTCCTAGTCTTTGGAGAGGAGAGGAGAGAGGAAGTGGAGGCATCTGAAGGGATTAAATGGCTGTAGGGGAGAAATTCAACCCTTCCCCAGCCAAGTCCTCTCAAGGTGACTTCTCATTAGGGATACTCAAAGTTCAGATCTGATCAGGTGTAAATAAGCCTGAGTACTTAAGTCCACCTGCATTTATTCTGACTTTAACATTGCCCCAGGGGAACGCTATTAAAGACTTCATTGAAATATCCAGAGATCTCCCAGGGTCCCACCAAGGTAAGAGAAAGTGACCAAGTTGCTTATACCATGTAATTGCCATATGCCAGAAGGTTATTTTCACTGGAGGGTCAATATGTAACCTACCTCTCCTTCTACGTAAGTTTTTGGATCAGAATAAAGGAAGGACACTAAGTGATAAACCAAGAATTCTTTTCCGTGACTAATGTCTACACTAAGGTCAACTTCCCAAATGGATTCTCTGCTTTAGTCTCTCTCTCTCCTTCTCGATCCCTCCTTTCCTGTTAAGTCATAAATCATACCTCACAAGGTAACAAATGAGAGAAAACTTTTTTTTATTCCTTTTGGAGGTTCGAAATCTCATAGCACTTCAGGATCATGAATAGTTTAGAAGGCTGGAGTCCACTGTGGGAATCAGCCACATTTTACCCCAGGGAGCCTGATACAAAGAGCAAAGCTGAATGCCACAACATGGGAATGAAGCAGATGAAACCCGGAGGGGAATGCCGTTCTTCCAATGGGGTGGTAAAGGTAGACAACAGAAGAGGAGGTGTTCCAGAGCCTAAGGAGGTAAAGATGGTTATGACGTAAGTAGTGGTTTTCAAAGTACAATCCTAGGGTCTGTCACATAGGCAATTCCCAGAGAAAGCTGTTGACCTGCCTGCAGTACCAGAAATCGCTTGTAGTGGGCGGCATGGCGGTGCTTGAGTTCCCTAGATTTAAGGTTCTCTGCAAGAGAACTTCAACAAGGAAAGACTCTAGCCCCAGGGATAAAGAGATGGCTCAGCTGTTAAAAGTATTGGCTGCTCTTCTAGAGGACCATTCCCAGCAGCCACATGACAGCTCACAACTGTCTGGGACACTGGTTCCAGGCGAGCAGACAGCCTCTTCTGTCCCCCACTGGCACCAGGCATGTATGTGGTGCAGACATGCATGCAGGCAGAACATTCACATACATAAAATGTCTTTAAAATTAAACAAAAAAAAGCTACAGCCTCGTTTTCCCTAACCTCTCACAATAATTTAGTATAGCCTTCTATTGTAAAAGGCAGTACAAGTATGATAATTATTAGGACCAAGTGTTACATCTTGAGAGACACTGCATTAACAAACAACTCATGCAAGGCCAGGTATGGCCACCTACTCCTTTGACCCCAGCACTCAAGATGCAGAGGCCGGAAGATTGATGTGAGTTCAAGGCCAGCCTAGTCTACATAGTGAGTTGCAGGCCAGCCAGAGGTGCATAATGAGACACTGTCTCCAAAAGAAACAAGCAAACAAAAACCAAACACATGGAGTATCACAGATTTCAGAATACTTTTATGGGGCCAAGTGGATCAGATGTAAAGGTGTCTGATCCCAAGACTGGCAACTTGAGTTGATCCTTGGGACCTACATAGTATAGAGAAATGAATCCTGCAAGGGGTGTGCACATATGTGCGTGTGTGTGTGTGTGTGTGTGTGCACGCACGGGGGGGGGGGGCTCAATGTAAATTTTAAATAAATTAGGATAAAATATTTTTATAATTATATTTCATAGGTGTCAGTGTAAAGAATTCCTGCCCAGTCTAAACAGATTCCAAATAAAACTGAGCGAAGGCTTAGAGATGAGAAAATACAGAGCAAGGCAAGAGTTCAGTTTGACAGAAACGTGAGATAAAGCAAGACAACTGACCCTTCGAAGTGGACCCTCCTCCCCAGCAGGCTCCGCAGAGCTACTTACTCGGGATCTTTTCTTTCTTTCTTTTCTTTTCTTTCTTTCTTTTTTTTTTTTTTTAAAGAAAACACAAGAGGCAAAGTAGACATATAAATCACTAGGGCTGGAGCGAGGGCTCAGCGGTTAAGGCATATAAATTACTCTGTCAAGTAAGTAATGTGGCTGAAATACAAAGAAACAGAACGCAAGAGACCAGGTAGAAGACAAATTTTCTAAAAGTTGAACTAATAAAAACCTCAAGAGTTGGGGCCGTAGAGATGGCGTGGTAGTTAAGGGCGTGTACTTATCTTGGAGAGGACCTCAGTTCAGTATCCAGCACCCATGTCAGGTTCAATCGCCTGGAACTCCAGCCCCAGAGCATCTGGGATCTGCCCCCTGCTCTAGCCTTCACAGGCTCCCGCACTCACACGCACACACCCACGGACGTGTGTACATCAGTTTACAAAACTAAAGAGACTCTGCTGAGGATTTAACAGAGAAGAATCAAAATGACTCCAAAGCTTTGGGAGTCCCGGCGGATTAATATGGAAGTCCACTGAGATGGGTTTGAGGAAGGGGCGCTGAGCTGAAAACACCCTGAGTGTGGATGCAGCAAAGAAAGTTCAAGACCTCCTCCAGTGCCTCAGCAGCCACCCAAAAGTGTCTCCCACAATGAGGTTTTGATCCTGAAGACCCCTTGAGGGGTTTCAATGAACCCTGCAATTACAGTAGAAAACTTTGTGCTCACGAATAGTGGGAAAGAGATGTCAATTTTCAAATAAACTCAAGAAGTACATGGATTCCCGCCCTCCCACGTGAAGATATGCTGTTTATCCTCCTAAGTGCCACAAGCCAAGTGCTCCAGTCACTTTTCTGAGGAAGAAATACTTATTTGGGTTCATAATTTCAGAGATTTTGGTCCATGGTCGGCTGGTTCCATTGCTTTGGGGCCAGAACATGAAAGCCGTTTCTTATTTTGTGGCCATGAAAAGCAGAGAGAAAGGCCAGGATCCCGATATCCCCTTCAAGAGCTTGCCCTGTGACCTAACTTCCTTTAAGTGTCTCTTCCTGATGTGGCCACCACAGGCTGACGGCCACAAGCATCTAACTTTGTAAGAGACAAACCAGTAGAAGGTAAAGCCTCGCATCTGAAAACTTGAGGAAGAACATGAGTCTCAAAATAAACTGTCTAAGGGATGAAGCAGGCAATCACAGTATCACAGATGGCTCTGAGTCGGTAGAGGTTAGCTGCATAGTCACCAGCTCAGGAAACAATATCTTGGTTAAAATTCTGAGTGTGGTGGCACATTCCTTTAACCCAAGCACACGCTGAGGCAAAGGAGAATGGACCCAGGCCAGTATGGTCTAAAGAGCGAGCTCCAGGCCAACCAGGGCTACATAGTGAGACCCTGGCTCCAAAAAAAAAAAGAGTAATAACAATAAGAGGACACTGGGTGAGACATTGGGGCTGGGGAGGTGGCTCAGCATTTCAGAGCACCCAGGTTTGGTTCCCAGCACCCACGAGGTGGTTCCCAGCCATCTGGGACTCCAGTTCCTGGAGATCTGACACCCTCTTCTCAACCTCTGAAGGCACCAGGAATGAATGGGGTGCACAATGTACACGTGTAGGCAAAAAACGCTCCCACACAGACACTAAAGTTCAGCGGGAATGGCAGTCCTGTTTCTTACTCGTTTCCTGGGCCAGCTGCACAAATATCTGTCTCTGCAAGAGTGGCTGAGAAATCTCCCACTGGAAATGCTAAAAATGGTCATTTTAAAGTAACTGCGCTACAGCTCCGGTTTCTGCTGTCCCGGAGAGGCCAAGTGGCACCCACTGTGCCTGGATAGACAGAAGCCACAGCTGGGGAGCTGGGTGGTTTTTCTAGCGCCCTCTACTGGCTGTTCCCAATATACCCTTATTCTCAAACTTGCTAAAAGATTTTGCACTTTTTTAAAAAAATGCTGCTTTTTGATAGAAAGCCTCTTTCAAGAGTTTGGATCCTTAAAGAGGCCCTCCCCACCCCTGAGGGGGGGTGGGGGAAGAGGGTGGGAGGGGGAGGGAAGAGGAAGGAGGAAGAGGAAGGAAGGAGGAAAAGAAGGAAGAGGAAGAGGAGGAGGAGGAAGAGGAGGAGGAAGAGAAGGAGGAGGAAGAGGAGGAGGAAGATG
>CABHPR010128038.1:0-17020 GCA_902168415.1 Peromyscus melanophrys
TTTTTTTTTCCTTTCTTTCTTTTCCTTTTTCTTTTCTTTTTTTCAATTTGACTTGGGCATGTGAGCTTTCTTTGGTGGTGTATCTGATGTGATCATCTGGCCTTCCTGGATTGAGCCAGTGTAGGAGATATGGTAATTGAGCTAAACCAGGTTAAATGATGGATGAGCTGTTTAACTGGACCAGTGAAAGATGGCTTCCAATCTATGGGTTTGTATCTAGGTCTGTGGGTACAGAGATGGAAACCAGAGAGAGAAGGGTGTGAGAGGGAAGTGTTGTGTAACCAGTCAAAGGTAGCTACTTACTCAGGAAAGTTAACTAATAAACAAGGAGGGATCTGAAGCCAAGAGTCTGGAATTAGGCCTGTAAAGGTGGCTTGCAAACAAAGAAAGGTTTTTGTTCTTTATCTCATTTGCATACACACAGGCAGTAAGGCCCACCTGGGTTTATACAAACATTTCCACACAGTCTTTTAGTTAGTCTAGCTCTAAGCCTTTCAGCAGATTCCCAGCCCTGGTGTAAAGTTCTGGTCTTCGAATCAGACTTAATTGACTTTCCATTAGGGAGAGACTGCTCTGGTCTTGCCTCCAAGAACCCTTGCTCTTGCTTTCAGCAGAGGATTACATTCCTACATTAGTGGAAAACCTGCCATTCCTTCCTCTCAGACCTGCAACCTCTCCTACATTTAGTCTCATGAGCAGCAGGTTCTCCACAGACTCATCTTTCAGAGACCCGGTCTTGGCTGACATCAAAGAGAATTCAGGGCTGTAACATCTGCTGACAGGTTGTCTTGTTTGGCATCCCAAGGCCTGCAGAGAGCTTCTGACAACAACACCTATTGCCAAGTCCTCTACAGTGGCATCCCATAATTGGGAAAGATTCACGCTATTTCCCAACGTAAGTGTCACTCCTTAAAAAGTCATCCGTGTTTGTTCTTTCTTCATCGTCCATCCACTGCATTGTTGGAGGGGCCAGCACAAGAACCTGATGTAGGAATTGGCTGTAGCACTAGTAACAGTAATTCATGATTAATATGGTCTCTCTGCTGAAAGTTCTGTGTCCTACCCAGCACCGTCTGTTGGAACTTCCCAACCCGGGGCCCTCCACCTGCCATCTCAGCCTTATATCTGATGAGCTGGGAATCTCATTTTGAACATAAGGCCTGAGGAGCTGAGGGTATGACGAAGATATTTCATGCTTATTTCACCTTTGCGGCCTGCTATCCAGGTGTTGTTCGGCTCAGATCCAAATGGTTTTGTTGTTACAGTTCTTGCCGCCAGTTCTCCAGATTTCTTACCTTGGAATAACTGTGACTGTTCGTGGAGGTCTGCCTGGTCCAGCATATTCCTTGTACACTCATGTTTCTGTTTGCATGGACAGTGGAATACCAGTGTCTTCCATGTATTTCACAAGCTAGTCACTCTCTGGGCACTCATGAAGAACTTCAGCTCCAGGCCCACACTATGCTTCCTCTGCATCTTCCAAAGCCAGCTTCCCAGGCTGTCTTTCCATCCACAGTGCCTCTAGCTTCTGGTAAAGCCTCCTCAACTCACCCAGTGACCCTCTGGCACACAATTCCCATGACACCCATGCTGAGAAAGAAAGAGCACCTTTCTGGTGACCACAGCTAACTCAAGGTCTAATGTGAAACTCGCAGCATATTTGGGTACAAGTTGGTGGTTATTGGATTCTGTGTCTTCCTGCAGATGATTTTATGGGTGTCACCTTGATTTGTTCCTTTTATTTATGTCATCTTTTTCCACAGTGACTTCTCTCCTTCGCCAGATCTCGCAAAGGCAGCTTCCAATTTCATTCAGACTGCTCCAAAATGAGATTATTAATGGAATAAAAATAAAGAAAAGGATTTGATGTCAGAGGAATTAAGATGGATGGTGTTGTTTAAAACAGATATTTTACCTTTTCCAGATGTGTCAAAGATGATATATTTTTAATATTTTCTTTATTTTTAATTTAAATAAAATAGTGCTATCTATTTATAAAATAGAATGCCATGTGTTGATATATGTACAATTTGTAGAGTAACTAAATCAGGCCAGTTAACAATGTATCTGTCACCCTAGACATTATTTATGTTTGATTAGAACCTTAAAACTCAATTTTTGAGAAAGTTTAAAATGTATATATCATTATTAACTCTAATTATCATACCATGTAATATATAATAACAGGATTTTTTCATAAGCAGTCAAGTATCTCATTCAAATACATGGTGGAAATGTAATCATATTCATTCTTTCTAAGCAGGTAAGTGTAGTGGGTAGCTAGCTACGACCTTGAAGCACCGCCCCTAGTGAAGTAACAGGTAACTCTTATACCTGCCTATGACCTTGAAGTACATGCCCCCTGGGCATGGCCACTTGGCACCCTTAAGACCTGGGATGCACATATGCGTCTCTCTCTCTTTGCCTCCTTGTGGTGTTGGATGGTGAGATCTTGGACAGGCAAATCAGCATGGGATATAGCTCAGCTTTCCCAGACCCTATGATAAATCCCCCATGGTAGTGAGCTAACCCCCAAATAAATTCCTTTGCTCACTAAATAGACTCCATGGATTTCTCGAATTAGATAAGTTCCTCTTAGCCAAGATGGATTGCAATAGAAGAGTTGAGGAAAGCAAAAAATGGGTCTTCAAATGTAGAGTAAAACACAGTCTAGGTAAAATAAGGAATTGTAAACTTCAGTATTCATCTGAACTTATCTACATAAAAATATTTTTTTTAATAAAAAGAAACATTGGCAAATCCATTCAAAAGTAAGTAAATCTCAACCATTTCACTTTTTTAAAGAGTTAAAAACACTTATTTTCCTTAAAAGAAACTGCATGTTAAATTTGCAAAACCATGACAGATGGATAAAAATAAAACAAAGAAGTAACAGCATTTGCTTAGAAAAAAATTTACCAAAAAAATTATGAACTGCTTAATATAGAACACTATTTCATAACTATAGATGAAAAGTAGTCTTGATTATATAGGAACAAACTGAGAAACATAATGATATGTCCTATGGTCTTCATTGTTTTAGTTAATTTTGTCTGTCCTTAAAACAATTGAAAGGATAACAAAGAAAACATGTATGAATCTACATAATGCTGTAAAATATCATGAACATTATTATAAGTGATAATGACCTTAGTGGTGATGTTCAAATATGTTTCACTAAGAATTTATATTGATAATTTATCATAAATATGCACACTGTGTTCCAATGTGTTTCTTTCTCCAATTTTGCTTTTGTTTTAAGTTAAAGAATCAATCATTTTTGCTACTCTTTTGGAAAGATAAATACCTTTGACTTAATTTTTTAAAAAATAATTGTAATAATTATAAGACAAAAGAGAAGATTATTAGTTTGGAATAAAAACATCTTAATACATATTTACTATGATACTTCAAGTTATGATTTTACTTAAATGTAGCTAAATAAATTTCATAAAACAGTAATTCATAAATGGTATATTTTACCCAAGTATCTTCAACACATCAAAGAAAGGAAAATATAAGCACTATTAATTAAGTTTAGTCACTTCTGGATTAACAATGTTTAGAAATGTGAATTCCATTATTTTATATTGGTACTTATAAAGTTATATTCTTGATGACTAATAAGCCCATAGAACATACTTTATGTAACTTCTGTTAGATTTGTATAGATGTTTGAAATATTTACACATATGTGTGCTTCCAACAGAACCTTTGCTTTTAGCCACACAAATATTAAAAATTCCACAGAAGTGAATAAAGAGCAGTGATGGGTAGAAGTATGTAAGAATTTTAGTACAGTCTTATAATAGACAGAAATTTGCTAAAGAGATTTTTTTCCATTAAAGAAATTGAAATCTGACATTTATAATAGAACATTGACTATGTGATAAAATGGGCAAGTGGGAGAAACAATAGATTAAGGAAAACATATTTTATAATCCACAAAGTAAAATGTGGTGCAATCATTGAAAAAATTTAAATGAGGGCGATTCAAGCCAAAGTAAATGTTTACAACATAAATTTTAAAATGCTGTAGGACAATAAACAAGGTTTGCATGCTGGTGCGGGTTACCTATTGCTTCTGTTCTGAGCTTGTTCGTATGCCACTCTCTGGTCGTTTCCTTTGTGAATTCCATCAATGTATTAAAATACTAGCAAATAAATGTATGTGACTTTAAATTTTTCTCATGTTTTCAACATTTCTCATAGTCTTGAAAGAACATGTATTACCCAGGTAGTCAGAAAAATATACATGTTGATGATTTATGTTTACAAAAAATATTCCATCATTCATTCTAAGAGGCGTAAGATACCAATGAAACATAATACCTTCCTAATATCCCAGCCAAAATGGAATCTAGAAAATTTTCTATTAACAAGACTCTAATTTGGTATCAGATTGGGAAAATCTGTTATAAATTTTCTATTTCCCACAATGCCTACTCTATTAAATATTATAATGCCTCAACAGTATTATTTTAAACAGGAGCCCAATACTTTTTGGCCATAAGGGTTGGAGTTTCCAATTTTTGGGTAAAACTGAAGCAAAGGGCACAGGAAATCAGCTAACGACAACAAAAGATAAATGGACTTCCTTGAAGGCTGGAGCGACTTCGGCTATTACAGTGACAATTTATAATATGAAGGAGCTACAGGCCATTTTGGTGCTGTTCAGTCTGCTTGCGGATGAAGAATAGCACTAGTATTTGAAGAATTAGATGCACAAGGCAGGGGAGCCAGACTCCTAATAACTCAGATTGGATATTTAGTGCCTTGATTCCATCTATACTAATAACCTGTGAGATGGCAAGAGACTGGTAGAGATATATTCATAGCTTTATCAGAGGAAACCCTTTGACTCTTCTCCAAAGGATGATACAGTAGAAGGGACTGAGATGGGTGAAATTAAATCAGGATAAATATACACAGAGGGAATCCAGATTGTCCTGATCCACGCTTTAAAATTCTGAGCACAAAACTGGATTCAGACGACTTTGAAAGTTGTTATATACAATGTGGATTTGAACTAAGATTTTTTTTTGAGAGTTATATCATTAGGGTAAAACTTTGTTGTTTTTCTCCTTTGGTACTACCCTCTGCAGTGTGGAACTTTCCCAAAATAAGAAGTCTGTGGTGCTTAGATACATCATTTACATGTTTGGTATGCTGGTTAAATTAATGTCAACTTGACACACCCTAGAGTCAATTTAGAAGAGGGAACCTCAATTAAGGAAATGCTCCCACTAGACTGGCTTGTGGACAAGCCTGTGGTGCATTTCTTTGATTGGTGCTTGATGTGGGAGAACCCAGATCACTGTGGGGATTGCTACCCCTGGACTGGTAGTCCTGAAGTTTATAAGAAAGCAGGCTGAGCACGTCTTAAGAAGCAAGCTAGTAAACAGCACCCCTCCATGGCCTCTGAATCCGTTTCTGTTTGTATGTTTCTGCCTTGAGTTCCTGTCCCCACTTCCCCTGGTGATGGAGTGTAACTTGAGAGTTGTAAGCATAAATAACATTTTCTTCCTCAAGTTGCTTTGTTAATGGTGTTTTATCACAGCAATAGAAACCATAACTAAGATAGTACTATTGCAGAAATTCTTGGAAAAAATATGTCTTAGTGATCTATTTTTGCAAAATTAAATATGCTCAAAAGCATTAACTTAATGCATTCATAATCTCTTTGCCTATAATGTCATACTTGGCCAAGGTTTTCCTTGGATAATGGACTCCATTCTTACATTGATAGTTAAGACTTTTTAATATAAAAGCTGGGTTTCAGGAAAGCAAGCCCCAATGTGCAAGCATGTATCGAGTCTTTAAATTTGGCCAAGCATTTTAATGACCAGCCCAGACTTGATATGAGAGAAGATTACACAAAGTTGCATATATCGCCCTAGTGCCAACAAAAGACCCTGAAAAGGCCTTTCCACAGCTGTACTTAAGCTTCTAAAAAGCACCCTAATATACTAGAAGTAGATAGAGATGACGTGATAGGTTACTAAAGACTAGTAATTATGCACTTTAAAACAGATAGTTTTTTCTTTACAAACTTTAACTCAGAAAACCAGTATTTTTTTCTAATTTTCACTATCTGGTTCCTCATCTGACAGAATAGGTATGGAAACTTATAGGAGTGTGAGAGATATTATGAGGTTGAAAGGAGAACTAACCCAAAGGAAGTATGAAAAAGTCATATGGAAGCCTTCTAACTAACAACCAAAATTCAAAAAGAAGGAGTTAGGGTGATGGAGGAGAGGAGGAAATAGTGATTTTGATGATTTAACCAAAATCTAGGATGTATGAAAAAGTTGACAAGAATGTACTAGTTAGTTAGCTAATTTCGACACACACACACAAAAAGTCAGGTGGAGGTACCCTGCACAGAGGCCAATGCCATACCGGGAAGACATGGATTAGCAAACAAAAATTGCAGTACAGAGCATGGATACCACTCTATGAATCATTTGTCAGGAAGTCTACAACCATTGCCCTTGGCTACCCATTATAACTACATTGTGCGACCCCTTTGCTGAGTACACCATACTCATGGATGGTAGGACATAGAAAAATCAATCTAAAAACCAACCAGGAAACTTTCTCCCTACTGGATGGCTCTTAAAGTGCTGAAAAGTTCTACTCAGGCTGCTGAGGAAGAAAAGACACCAATAGTGTCTGGACAAGCACTGGACCTCACATGTTACAGTACCTACTAGCAGTCAAAATGTGCTCATGATGCAATAGTGGTACAGCTGTTATGTGGTAACTACCACTCTGGGATTAGATTTGAGGCCGTGGTATGTAGGCAGTACATGCCTGGTACTGTAATCCTCATCAAAAGATCAAAAGCCCCTGGCTAGAGAGATCACAGTCCCCAGGTGGCATCTGCTACTACTTTTTCCAGTGGATATGTCATCAAATTGCCTTCTAAATATTTGTGTTTATACCCATAGACCTGAGCTGATCTGAAACTTTGTCAGTCAAGTTTCCTTTTGCAGTGGACAACAGTCAACACAGAGACTCATAACTTGTCAAAGTGGTGATAGCAAGAGACTGTGAGTGTTAGTCCTAAATGGGACATCTTTATCACCTCCTCCTGCAACACCTTCACACCTACCAAGACTCAGGGAGCCTTAGACAAGAGTGTAAGAATCAATGGGAGGTGTGCGGTGGGGTGCTCTCTTCTAGACATGGACTGACTCACACTTAGGAACTCACAGAAGATATGGTTGCCTGCATAAGACCCACACGAGATTGCAACATAGATCAGGTCTGTTCTCCAGGTCTCACCCAATACTGGGGACCTGCTGACAGTTGATAGTTGCTGAGGGAGGAAGAATCCCTCTTCTTTTGGGTGTGACCCTTGGTACATTTTTTCATGCTCCAGTAGAGGGCTGCATGTCCACAAGCATATGGGTCTCACTAATTGGAATTAGTGAGTTCTCAGGAGGGAGGGAGAGAGGAAGAGAGAAATAGAGAAAGAAGAGGCAAACAGAGAGAGAGAATATATGAGATATGGAAGGGAAACAATTAGGGGACCTGTGGAAGGAGGTGAAGGGGGGAAAGACCAGAGGGAATATAATATACATGGATATATAATATACATATTATATATATGTATATATATGGAATTCTCAAAGAATAAAATAATCAAAAAGAGAGTACATACCATGTACATATATCCACAAGAGCTTTTACTCTTCATCACTAAGTTGTAGAGACATTTACCTAAATTTTAAAAAAGGTAAATTTCATATCCAAACATTCATATCTAATCTGAATATTTGTGAGTTATTTATTTGCTTCTAATTTACATTTGTATCTGTTTATCAGTATGTGCATGTGAGTTCAGGTGCTTAAGAATACAAAAGAGGGTGAAGGATTAGCTACAGTTGGAGTTAAGAAATTGTGAGTCACCTGACATGTGCAGTGATCTGAGCTTTGGTCCTCTGAAAGAGCTACAAGTGCTCTTCACCACTGAGCTGTCTGTCCAGGTATCCCAAATAATGTACTATATGTACTCATTCATCTATACACATGCATATTGCTCCTTATTTGGCTCACTAAAAACACAAGAATGGTAAAAAAAATAAGTCAGAAAATTGATTTTAATGCTGTCCTTGCAATAGTCCACTTCACTTCGCCCTTAACCATGCTGAATTTTTCTGAGCATTGAATATTCATGTATATGCATTAAATACATATTCATTAATGAGTTCAAATAATCAAATGTTCAATACACTAATAGCAGCACATAGTTCAGAAGCAAATCTTACTGTCATACTATTATCACTGTTATTCTATTGTTCACATGACCTTCTAATGATAACATGAAATAATTGGGTTGTAAATATTTTTATGAATCCCTTTCTTGTTAAGATGGTCACATATTTTATTACCATCCAAGAAATAAAGTGATGGTTGTGTTACAATCAACTTTATTTTGTATGCTAAATATTTTAGTTTTCGCTACTGGAAGTGATATTAATTTTCATAACAGTTTCAGGAAAATATGAAGACTTAATATGGCTAGATATATTTCAAGAAATACTAAATATAATTCTTTTTATTTTGTAGTTTTCTTTATCCATCAGTGAAATTTTCATCAAAACCCATTCAAAAATCAGAAAATGGTAAATTTTATATTAATATTCAAGACTATGTGCATTTTTCTCCTCTAAAGCTCTTCAAAACGAAGATGAAATTTGATGAATAGATACTGACAGATCCTCCTTTGTAAGTGTATAAATTGAGAGAGATTGTTGGAATATTCAGGTGGGGAACAAATTGATTCTCACATGCAAAGAAAAACTTGCATTTGAGAAGTCTCGCCAGGTTGACATCAGATATGAATGAGAATCATAACAACATGTTTATAGTTTGATGGCAAAATTAAACATGGGTAGAAGAAAGCAGTTAACAAGTTATTTCCTTGTGGCTTTCCATGGAAATACCAATTCCCTTTAAAGATAATTTAGTATTAACTACAGTATATTAAAAATAAAAAGTATGAGAAGTTTATTATAATCTTACAAAAGTACCAAAAAATATTGGTGAAACTCAGATTTTAGAGACAGAAATTTGGGTAAAGACCAGATGGAGTGATAGCTTGATGCTTAAGTGATAGTCAGATACATTTTTTTTGAGATAATTATGAAATGTATAATTATCTCTGAAACAAGAAATATAGGCACAGATTATTTTATAAACTATCACTCAGAAAAATATTAACTTATATAAAATAATAAAAATTATTGAAAATCAAGACCATGAAAGAGGGGAAGGGAGGTACTTCAGCCAGTAAAGTATTTGCCAAGCAGGTATGAAGACTCATGTTTAATTCCCAGAACTGATGTAAAAAAAAAAGGTATGGTGGTACATGTTGTAATCATAGACCCAGGAAATAGGGACAGATGTCTCTCTGGAACTCTTGGGGCAGCTAGACTACTGAATCCAAGTTCCAAGACAGTGAGAGGCATTGACTCAATTTTTAAAAGAGGAGACAAAGGATATCAGAAGCACCTGGGAAACTAAACCTGAGGCCGTCCTCTAACTCTACCTGTGTTTGTACACAGACATGCATACACATATGAATACATGTACACACATAAAAAAACAACAGTAGAACAGACTCACAGAGGCTTGGAGAAAGCTCACTTGGTAGGAGGCCTAGTGTCCAAGCATGAAGAGATGAGTGTAATGCTCCACAACGCATGTTACAAAAACAAAACAAAGCAAAACAAATTTTTAAAAAAATTAAAAGAGGTTCTCTCATACATACATGTAACCATAGCACTGGAGAAATTTTTAAAGGAGAATTATTGAACATACCAGGCTGATAGCCAAATTGGAAACTTCTAGGTTCAGGGAGAGACCTTGTCTCAAAAACTAAGATAAAAGAGTGATTAAGGAATACACTCAGGGTTGAACTTTAGCCTCCACCTACACACTAACCCACATGCACAGGCACCAGAACTTGCATGCACACTAACCCACATGCACAGGTACCAGAACTTGCATGCACACTAACCCACATGCACAGGCATCAGAACTTGCATGCACACTAACCCACATGCACAGGCACCAGAACTTGCATGCACACTAACCCACATGCACAGGTACCAGAACTTGCATGCACACTAACCCACATACACAGGCACCAGAGCTTGCACACACACACACACACACACACACACACACACACACACACACACACGCATATGGTAAAATAGACAAGACAGCTATGTATGAGAAGTATTAGATATAGCCTCAAAGTAACTATAATTAATATATTCAAGAAAACAAATATACCATAGAATTTAGGCTGAGATTGCAGTTTGTTAAAAATAGGCAGATGGAAAGAGAGGTAAAATTAAGGATTTCACAGACACCTTTAAAAGAAAATAAGATACTATTGGAGTATAAATTACTGATCTTAAAATAGTTCTAAACACCAGACTGAAGAACTGAGATAGACAAGACAGGGATGGAAAATGTACAAAAGACTGTGAAGAGATGGGACACATGACAATGTGACTCCGCATAGAGTAAATGGCACCCTAGAAGGGGAGGAAAACGGGCAATGCAGTGCTTAAAGGGATAAGGACAAGGAGTCCCCCAAACTGGCACGGTAAATAAAGCCCCCATATCCATGACAACCTGGGCTTGAAAGAAGGAGGTGTTCAGTGCCAGATGACAGCATCAGAACCTGTGCCATCTGAAGCTGCTGGCAGCATCTCTGCTTTCCTCCTGGGTTTCTGGAGCATTTTTACACATAACCGGAGCTGGTGAAGACTTCTTCTGGTCAGTCAGTACATCTCACTCCTACTGTGTTCTATCACGTGAGGAGAGAGGAATCTCTACACTAAGAATACACTTTTAAAGAAAACACAGGTGGTGGTCCACACCCGCAAACACAGGACTCGGGAGGCTGAGGCAGGAGACTCTTCATGAGTTCAAGGTAGCCTGGGTTACAGAGTAAGTTTCAAGCTAACCTGGTTCACAGGGTGAGATAGACAGAACTCAAGCCTGAGATTGTGTCCCTCAATAGGAAGTTATGTAGATATAGCTTCTCTACTCTCTCCAGCATATTCTCAGTGCTCACAATGACAATATATTAAAATATGTTTATTTTATCATTTATTAAGATTAAGAAATATAAGGACTTTATAGTAAATTATACCAGTTAAAGACCATAATCTACTTCCTTCTCAAACATTATTTTTATTTAATTCTTCAAAACAAGAATCTTCTCTCAGGAAGTAAGTTTTGATTACCCTGAGCCTTATGGGAATGTTTTCATATAACCTCTGAAGAAACATTGAAAAGCAAAGATCAATATTGAGATTATAGAGCTAAGCCCATAAATAATTCCTGGCTTTGTGATAAAAAGCTGGTGATAAGAGCCACAGAAAGTTTGTTCTTCACTGATTTTTTTCAAATTTAAAAAGCAGCTTCAGGGCTGGAGCTATGGCTTCATGGTTAAGAATACCCTATACTCTTCCAGAAGACCCAGGATAGAGTCCCTGCACCTCATGGCAGCTCACAACCATCTGTAATTCCACTCTCAGAAGATCTGGTGCCCTCTTCTGGTCTCAGTGGGCACCAGACACATACATGATACAGAGATATACATGCAAACAATATATTCATACACAAATAAATAAAATAAAATAAAGATAAATAAAAAAGAAACTGTATCCATAACAGAGTTGTGAGACATTAGCCACACAAAAGATTTTATTTTAAAATTTCATGTATTATATATATAAAAAGAGAGAACAGTAAGAATTTTAATGGTATCTGAAAAATTAAGTTTATATCTTACAGTGAGTTTTCTTATTCAACATTTATACAAATCCCATAATAGATAGTTGTACATATTTTACAAAAAAAAAGTGACCTTAGAATGACAAGCTACCTGTTTCAATATGGACAGTCTAATCTTTGTTAATGAATATATTCCTCAGTACTCTTCTCAGAAGCCTGTGAACCAAAATGTCACAAGGACTTGACAAATTTCTCACGCAACAACATGTCTCAAAACGACTTGGAAGGGCCTTCAGCAAACTATATATCATAATCTGTGCCATAGGCCTTTCCTTAATCTTGGCCTCCCTAGGACCATTTTAAAACTGTAAAGACCGAAAGAAGATATGCTTAAAATGTAGATTAATCCATGAAATCCCAAAAGAACATGAACGTCAGTCTGTAAGGAAAAATATCAGAGAGAATAAAGTGAGGAAAGTAGTATTGTTAACCCCCTTTGGAGCACTATCTCTGTTTGGCTTGGCTGGCTCTTAGCAATCTTCTCATCCTTAGAGGATGGAAGCACTGTGACTAACGGACTGAGAAGTTACACCAGAGTAAGAAAAAATAGCATCCGAGGGGAAAAGATGCTAGTGTGGCAAACAGTGTTTACTACACTGTCCTATGGTGGAAAGAGCATAAGAGTATTAAAAGGTGTAGACCTACATAGTATTAATGGTTGCTCAATTCAATACCACTAACTCCATTCTGCAAAAGAAAATTTCTCCCCAAACGCAGATTTCCAAGTAGCTCAAAAATAAATCTGAGCATTGTATTACCATCTATACTGTTCTGTCTTTCAAAATATTACTTTTAGTTTTTTTAATGACACCATAAGCATCGCTTGTGAATGATCATAAAAAATCCACCAACAAACATGCAAATTACATGACATTTCACAAAAGTAAATATATCTAGCTCATTTTGCTGTTGGAAGTGTGTGGAGGAGGCATGTATGTAAAAAGCCCCTCCTGAGCCTGTTTAAAGTTTTGGCCATATGAAACAAACTCTTCACATCCCTCAGTAAATATATATATATATTGGAATTCAGCACAATGGGCCCAGGATTCTCACAGAACAGACTCTCAAACTTCTGAAGGGATTTCATTGGTCATCTTATTTCATCAGTATCATATAACTTTAATTATTTTTATTTATTGTTAGTGAATCACTTTATTAGAAGGTAAAATGAATCACTGTGTAAAAAGTTTACATTTAATGTATACTTGAACTATAAAAAAAGGAAAAAAATTAACAATTTCTATCTGGGAATATCAATCATGGGGAAAGTAGTATTTACCTGTGTCTTCATGATCTAATTCTCTGATTTTTCTTGCAGTACACTTTATTTAATCTCCTATTTATCTACCAAATTTTGCTGCTATTACAAAGTGAACTGAGCATCCAATAGATCAGCCTTAGTGAGTAAGAAATCAACGACACATGAATGAATTTTTTCATTGCTTTTTATAATCCTTAATTTTTAAAATTATATATTAAAATTAATTTTTGCCAACTGTAAATGTCTGCACATCTCTGGCTATTTCACTGCAAACAAGTAAACTTAAAGAAGTGCTGTATTGCCTTTAGTACCATGTCTTGGCTTTCAGGATTCCAGTCCGGAAGCAATTTTCCCAGGAAAGCTGAGCAATCTTTTTCTCTTAAAAAGAAAAGTAAAATATGATAGCTGTAGATAGAAAAAGGAGTGAACCAGTTTTATTTTCAGTCTGAAACTCATAAAAAAATACCCTCAGTGTTTCTTTTTTTGCTGGGTGATGCCATGGTGCCCATCAGAAAGCAAAAGCCCTGCAGAGAGAAGAAACAGCACACATCTTAGAAAGAGAAAATGTCTTTTACCTGGCTGAACAACACTCAGGTTTCCAGATCAAGTCTACTTTAATCATTCTTTTGTATAAATCCATAAATTTAGAGGATTTTTCAAAAATATGAATTCATTATTCTCTTACCAGGAGCTACTTTTGAAAACATATACTTGTAACAGGCATTTTCTTTTGGGCTGCCAACCAGATCTCAAATCATGACATGGAGACTTCTTGCAAGTTATGAATGCTTGACCTTATCTTAGCTCTTATTTTAATCTGTTTCTCTTTATCTACATTTTGCTGTAGCCAGAAGTTTCTCTGGTCCTGCCAGGCCCCCATAGTCCCATGGCCAACTTATAAAATAATCACTCAGAAGTTTGTATTAATTGTAACTGCTCAGCCATTAGCTCAGGCTTATTACTGACTAGCTCTTACACTTAAATTAACCCATAATTATTATTTACATTTAGCCATATGACTTGGTACCCTTTCTCAGTTCTGCTTGTCATCTTGTTTCCTCTGTGTCTGGCTTGTGTCTGGCTGGTGACTTCTGACTCAGCTCTTGTTCTTCCCAAATTGTCCTTGTCTGCTCACCCTGCCTATACTTCCTGCCTAGCTACTGACCAATCAGCATTTTATTAAACAAGTGTATAAAAGCATTGTCTCACAGCATTTCCCCTTTCCTGTCTAATCAAAATGGAAGGTTCTAACTTTAACATAGTAAAATTACATATAATAGAACGGTTACCAAGCAGGAATTACAATTACAATATCTAGTCCATTTGTATTTGGCAAAATTAAAGAAAATACTCTATCCTATATTTATGAGTCTAAAGTTTTATATCTAATTTATCTTTTATCATAACCAAGGAAAATTATAATTATAACTATCTAGTCTTCAACTACATCAAAGACTCCAGAAGGATATAATATTACCTAATAAAACAAGAAATTCATTGTAAGCAACTTCCAAACTTCTGGAAATGACAGAGACAGCTGACTGCCTGGACTGTCATCCAAAGTTCCTCAGCAACTTTGGGGCATCCATCATCAGCCTATAGGTCTAGAGTCTCTCAGTTGCTTTTCTCTGTGTCCTGTAGAATGTCTGGCAGTTTCTTCTGTGAAGCAGGAACCTGAGGGACCATCTTGCCTTGCAAAATTTAGTGGTTACCTTCCTATGGGTCCTGCATGTCCAGTTGATACAACGTTTTGTCAAGCAGTACAGGCAAGAACAGTTTCTTGCCCAAATGGCTATTTTTTGCCAAGAAGATAAACTCCAATATAGAGTGTCTTCGATGCCCATCTTTTTCTTTGAAGTAAATCGGTCCTGCCAGGAGCAGATGTGTCTCACTGTCCAGAAAGTCTAAATTTTTAAAATATTTTAAATGCCATATTCTGTGGATCTTTGAAGTGTTTGAAGATTACCTACCTAATTAAAATATCTATGTATACCTAGAAAACTTAACTAACATGACTATAAATGTGATTATCATAGATGACTAATTACTAATCTGTATTTCTTAATTATACACTACAATTTCAAATGAGTTGCACAAACAAAATACCTTAAACAAGAGTGGAAATATACATACAGTATAACAAAATTAACTTTAAATTTGTATCAATAAACTAAAATCCATAGCAATATAAAACATTTTTAAACAAGTTGTTGCTCTTTAAAAGCAGGCTCAATAATTTACACTTCATCCTATCATATCTATACTATCCCCTTTTCTTCTTTAGAAAGAGATTGAATTTACAATCAACCACCTTTAAATAAAAATAAACATTTATAAACAATATTTTGGGAATTTGAGCATAGCTTCTCATACTACTTCCTGCTGGTTGAGGGTGCTGGCAATCTTATGGGAATCCTGAGAAAATTAAGAATTATGGTCAAGTCGGTGAGGCTGCATTGTCTGAGTCAGTTGCCTTGAAGCTGTTTTTGGATGTTGGAACATCTGAAGACCTCTCAGGGGGTCTTCCTTGATCAAACCATATTAGCTTGGAAGCAATCAATAGGTTTTCATCCTCTGTGGAAACAAAAGCAGAACCTCTTTTCCAAAGCAACATATCCTTAAACAGAAATTTTGAAGCCAAGATACCTTTAAAATATCCATATTGGTTTAACTGAGCAGCCTTTACTATCAAATGTCTTTCTGCAGTTAAAAATCCCAAGAACAATAAAATCTAGACTCTGTGTGATTTCCATCTTTATGTGGCCTATTTTTTATATCACTTTTACTGTCTCTTTAAAGACTTTATTTTTTAAAACTATTTCTTTATATAACTGTCTATCCTCCTTTTCCTCTTTCTTTCAAGCCTATGTACATTTTTACAAACACTGTAAACCATTTAGAGTTTTATTTCATCTGAATCTGACTGATTGTGAACCTATTGCTTTAAACTTCAGCATGGCTAGGACTGAAACAGCAGCCTTGGCTGCTGACTCTGCCCACTTTCGCTTTCAAAAATGGTGGAGGTAATTCACTCAATTCTGGGACTCATCCTCTCCACTGACTCTGGGAGGCAGTGGGTCCATGCCTCCATCCAGCAGCATGTAGCCCAGAAACCTCTTCTTCTTCTTCTTCTTCTTCTTCTTCTTCTTCTTCTTCTTCTTCTTCTTCTTCCTCTTCTTCTTCTTCTTCTCCTCCTCCTCCTCCTCCTCCTCCTCCTCCTCCTCCTCCTCCTCTTTCTTCTTCTTTTTCTTCTTTTTTTTTTGTACTAGCAAAAGCTAAACCCACCATGTTGTGCAGCTTGAAGACACCACTGTGTACTGTGGTGGGAATCCATCATGCTGCAGGTCAAGCCCACACACTGCTGTGAACCCGCCATTCTGTAACTCATGGCTTGCCTGAGAGACACAACTAGGAAGCTGTTTTTAGCTCTGTTTTATAATCTCTTTTTTTTAAGATTTCTCAGGTTTTAGGTGGAAACTCTCACCCCACATTGGGTGCCAATTGTAGCTAGAAGTTTCTCTGGTCCCACCAGGCCCCCACAGTCCCATGGCCCACTTATAAAATAATCACTCAGAAGCTTGTATTAATTATAACTGCTCAGCCATTAGCTCAGACTTATTACTGACTAGCTCTTAGACTTAATTAACCCATAATTCTTATTTATGTTTAGCCACATGGCTTGGTACCTTTTCTCAGTTCTGCCTTGTCACTTTCCTCTGTGTCTGGCTGGCCCTTCCTCTTCCCAGAATTCTCCTCATCTGATTGCCCCACCTATTCTTCATGTCTGGCTACTGGCCAATCAGTGTTTTATTAAACTAGTGTATAAAAGCATTATCCCACAGCATTTTGCCTTGGGGCTTTTTAATCTTTCTTTCTTTCTTTCTTCCTTCCTTCCTTCCTTCCTTCCTTCCTTCCTTCCTTCCTTCCTTC
>CABHPR010128038.1:18079-45727 GCA_902168415.1 Peromyscus melanophrys
TAGATAGATAGATAGATAGACAGATAGATGATAGATAGATAGACAGACAGACAGACAGACAGATAGATAGATAGATGATAGACATGGAACAAGGGAGACAGAGAGATAGACAGATGGTTAATAATAGAGTACAGGCTGATGAAATTACTTCTAGCTGTTAATTTTATCAATAACAAAAGAAACCTGATCATCTTTAATTTGCTTATCCACAAAAAGAACAGATTCTATCACAATTATGGTAGCAAATTTCCATTTTATAATTTGAATATCTTAATTATTTAAAAATATTTTTAAATGTCTGTTTTTATGATGTTTCCTTTTTCTAGTATATCTGGGTTTTTTTAAGCAACTTCTCCCTAATAAATAGCTTCAAATAGTTGTTAAATCATGCTTTGTTCTTCAACTGAATTATATCCTTTATGTGAAATTGGAACAAAATATTTTAAACACAAAATTGTTCTAATAATTGTAGTTTCAAGAATCGAGTAAAAAGGGAAGCACAAAGATTTTGAGGCTGTGGCCTGAATTTGCATATCATTACAATACTTTCCAAGTAGGTCAATATTTTATTACTCTAGAACAGCAAAAATAATAATAATAATAATAAAGCTCCTCTAAATAGAAAACAATTCATTGAGTAGCTGGGTATATATTGGACTATATTAATGTATCAGTTTTGAAAAGAATTCATTATTTCCATTTTTAAAGAATGGATTACAGTAGTATAAAATAGGAATTGAATTATAATAGGAAAAATGAATGAGTATAAACATTAACTCTGTAGACACCTTGTAGAAGCTTGTATAACTTGTAGAAGCTTCAAGAGAAAGTAAGATACTGATGTCTTAAGAGTTTATAAGACAGCAGAAAAAGTAGGAAAGGAGGCATATAAATAAAAAGACATACATATCTAAAGTCACATTATATAACATGTAGCATTAGATAATCCTCCAGCCCTGAGATGAGCTGGGTGAAACTGAATAAGATATGGTAAAGAAGTAGAAAAAAAATGTAGCTATTTGCAAGATAAAAGAATCAGAACAGTTCCAGAAATGGGAGAACATAACAAAGGAAACTGAAAAGAGAGATGTTAGCATATCAGAGTTATCTTTGGAAAAATAAACATAATAATATACCAGAGGAAGGGTGAATTTGAAGGCAAAAACTAAAAGTAGAGAGGTAGTTAAGAACAAATTTACAGATGAGAAACAAATAATAATATATTAAATTAAAACAATTAAAGTATCAAAAATATGGTGCCAGATATAATCATTCTCTTCCCTCTATCTCTAGTCCTTAGTGACCTCAACATCAGAAGAATGATACTTATAATTCAGTGTTTGACAATGAATGACTTGCTTATCATGCTAGTATCACAAAATACCTGACAAAAGCAATTCAAGGAAAGAAGGAAAGGCATGCTTTTACTCCTAGCTTAAGAAGCCCCAAGAAAACAAAAGCAATGAAAAAAATTCAAGACCAGTAAATCAAAAGATGAGGAAAAACTCTAAAACAACAAAATAACAGGAATCAATAATTGCTGCTCATTGATGACACTCAACATTAATGGTCTAAATTTCCTAATTAGAAGATATAGACTAACTGAATTAGAAAAAAAGGTCCATCTTTCTGATGCATCCAAGAAACATAATTATGGGAAAGATATTCTGAGCAAATGGGCCTAAAAGCAAGCTTTTACAAACATTTTAATATCAGACAACATAGACTTCAAACCAAAACCAACCAAAAGAGGTAGGGAAGCACTTCATACTCATCAAAGGAAAATCCACCAAAAGGATATTGCAATTCTAAACATTTATGCACCAAACGAAAGGGCACCCAAGTTCTTTAAAGAAACACTACTATAGCTTAAGTCATATGCTGACCCTCACACATTGATGGACCAACTTCAATACTACACTCTAACCAATAGACAATTCATCCAAACAAAAATTAAACAGAGAAATGCTGAAGTTAAATCAAAGGGACCTATGGGTATTTAGGGACTATTCCAACAAAACATGAAAGAATGTACTTTATCTAAGCAGCCCTTGAAACTTTCTACAAAATTGAACATATACTCAGACACATAGTAAATCTGTATAGATACAAAAAATTAAGATAAGATTCTGCATCCTCTTTGTCCCCTGCAGATTAAAGCTGGATATCAACAACAGAAGCTATTTAAACTCATGGAAACTGAACAACTCACTACTGAATGAAAAATGTGTCAAGGCAGAAATTAAGTAGTAAAGTAAAAACGTTTTAGAATCGAGTGAAAATGGAACCACAAAATACCAAACCTGAAGGATACAATGAAGGTGGTGTTAAGGGGCAAGTTCACGCACTAAGTGTGTACATAAAAAATCTGAGAGATCTCTTATTAGCAAGCTAATGACACTCCTGAAAGCTCTGGAACAAAAAAGAAAGAAAAGAAAAGAAAGAATACACAAAAGGAGTAGATGGCAAAAATATTCAAATCTATAAAATAAAACAACCAAACAAAAACATTGCAAAGAATGAAAGAAACAAAGAGCTGGTTCTTTGTGAAAATCATTAAGGTTGATAAACCCTTAGCAAAATACTAGAGATGGAGAGGGATAGATCCAAATGAATAAAATCAGAGATGAAAGTAGATATTATAGCAGATACCAAGGAAATGCAAAGAATCCAAAGAACATACTTTAAAAATATGTACTCCACCAAACTGGAGAACATAAAATAAATGGATAAATCTCTTCATAAATATGAGCTAATATGGTGGTTTGAAAGAAAATGCCCCACCAAAGGGAGTGGTACTTTTAAGAGCTGTGGCCTTGTTAAAGGAAGTGTGTTGCTATGGGGACAGGCTTTGAGGTCTCTTTTACTCAAGCTTCCCTCAGTGTGACAGTCAGTTGACTTCCTGTTGCCTACAAGATGTAGTACCCTCAGCTCCAGCACCCCATCTGCCTCCATGCTGCCATGATTTCTGCCATGATTGATAATGGACTGAACCTCTGAAACTGTAAGCAAGCCACACCAATTAAATATTTTTCTTTATAAGAGTTGCCGTGGTCATGGTGTCTCTTCACAGCAATAAAAACCTTACAATAGTAGTTAAGTATATAAGAGTAGAGAGAGTTTTCATTTTAATTAGTATGTTTTTTCAGCTACAAGACTTTTATACTGCTACAAGCTATGTTACATTTTTCTGTTAGAGTGTTAAATTTTTTTTGTACTTCATTGGTGCTCATCAAGTTTTCTTAGAAAAGCTGTTTTAAATTCTCCATCCAAGAGTCTACTTGTGTTGATTACTATCAGGTCAGTTTCTAGCACCTTATTCTCATTCAGATATCCATTCTTCAAACTCTTAAATATTCATCTTTTAAACCAGATCCAACAGCCTAATAACCACATGGTCAGGTTCATCTTGGCAACAAGATCGTTTATTCCTCAAAACCAGTTTCCTATGTTAGTTACTTTTCTTGCACCTGTGATCACATTCCTGACCATCTGTGTGGTGATATTTTATTTTTGCTCTAATAAATAAAGCTTTCCTGGAGAGCAGAGGAAAAACCAAGCCATTATAAGTAAACACAAAAGTTATGCAATGTTAGCACATGCCTTCAATCCTATCACTCGGCAGACAGGGATCTGTCTGGATCTCTGTGAGTTCAAGGCCACACTGGAAACAGAGCCAGGTGTGGTGGCACACACCTTAAACTAGAGGTCTAGAGGTCTGTACAGACAGACAGGAAGTGACAGAGCTGGGCAGGAAAAGGAAGTGATGTAGCTAGACAGAGAGAACAAATCAGATGGCAGAACAACAAGGCATTTGGCATTGGTAGACAGGAAGTAAGTCACATTTGGAAGCTGAGGTATCAGTGAGATGAGGTTAGCTTGTGGCTGTTCCTATTCCTCTGATCTCTCTCAAGCTTTAACCCCTATATCTGGCTCTATGTTTTTTATTTAATAAGACCATTTAGAAATTTGTCTACAAGTCTGTCTTCATGTCCTATGACTCAAGTATGTGGTCTCTTCGGTAACAGGGTGTTATAATCAAGTTCTGGAGGATAGACAAGAGCAACAGCAACAGCTTGTAATATTTGGGAATGGAAATGTCCATAGAACCCCATCAACCAACAACTCAAAAAAGGTAATCCAGTCTGGCACTGGGCTTTGAATTTGATAGCCTATGGCATTTAGGAAAGACCTCCCCACTGTCCATCTTAGGGCAACTCCACTTAACCTACTTTTAGATAAATATCTATTATATACATTAGGATGATTCTACTGTAGTGTCTCTCCATGCAGCTTTTTCAAATGTATTCAGTAGTAGTTATTCCTCTCTACAGTCCCTCCTCCATCCTGCTCTTTTCTATATTAATCAACAAGATTTACAAAGGAAGCCATTGAAGCTTGTATGTAGAGCATTATTTGACTTTAATAGAAACTCTACCTTGATGATTGAATACATAGTATTTTTCTTCCTCAATACATAGAATTTATAAAATTATTGACACTTTTGAATGTTTAACATATGCAGCATCTGAAATAAAGCTTTAATTATCTGATACATAAACTCACCATGTTTCCCAAATAAAATATGACTTTTAATTTAAACCAACTAAGCTGGAAACTCAGGCCTGAAATGGTTAAGACATCAACATTATATAGCCAGTAAATGATGAATCGCAGATGAATTCAAACATCTAATTGTACAATCTTGTGTTAAAATGGGATGGAAATTAAGCACAAGGAAAGTCAGGATCCGAAAGGGGACATTTTCAGAAAAGTCTGAGCTTGTGAACTATGAAACTCTAATTATCCAGTGGAAGATTTCAGGCCACATCACTCATATCCTGGAGTTAACCCTGAGCTGAGTCTGTTCTCATAGAGATTTGCCATTCTGTTCTCAAGTTGTCTTTCTAAAAGTTTACAAATAAACGAAAAGTTTACAAAAGTTTACAAATTGCCAATATAATTCCACTTTTAAATGTATAATACACAGTGAACCGTAGCAGCCCAGATAAGATCACAGAGGGACAAAGAGAAGGTTCCTGGAAGAAGAAGACATCAGATCACTCCATTTCATGCTTTTCTGCTATAATTTTACATTATACATTTCTCTAGCTCTTCATTACACATTACATTTAGTAAAAGAGCTTAAATAAAATTTAGTATTAGAGCAAATTATGTACATATAAACATATGTTAATCTACTCTAATAATTTCATTAAATATCATGACATTAAAGAGCAATAAAAAGAGACTATCTGCCCTTAAAATATATTATAGGCTTGCTATCTTTGTTTTTATGGCTGTGGGCTTATTGAAAGTTCTGAATAGCTGACCATAGGCCTATTTGTGCATACTGTGCTTCTATTCAATGGGAAATGAAAGGAAAGAATTTGGGACTTTAATCAAGGCAGAATTATATAAAAAGAGACCCCCAAGCCCCTTTTATATATAGCTCCAAGTACCAAACTGTTAATGAAAAGAGGTGAAAATCACCCAGAATAAAGGACACATGACGAGGTGTGTGATATTGAGTTAAACAAATTGTGATGGGTTTTAGTAAATTTTCATATGTGTACTATCTTACTAAAAATGTAAGTGTAGGCTTAAATGTATTTTTTTTCCCAAATGCTACTAATATTTATGCTTTCTTCCTCATTTGACCCACTAGCTAAATCTTATATCCAAACTTACTGAAGTAGGAAAATTTATAATGGGAAAACGTGAATCACCTTGTAGTTTATGATGGTTTTGCTGACATTATCTTTGAATAATGTCATTTCTTATAGTCAACAGTAAAGATTAAGCTTTTGTGCTGCATAACAACTCAGAGAATTTAAGTGGTATGTGCCCTGACTGACTTCTGTTGTTTGTTTGTTTTGTTTTGTTTTGGGACAAGATCTCACTATATAGTCTTTGCTGGCCTCAAACTTGCTATGTTGACCCAGCTGGCATTTAGCTCACAGAGATCACTCTGCTTCTGCCTTTCCAGTGCTGGTATTAAAGGCGTATGTCACCATGCCCAACTAGTGTCTTGACTTTGAGAAGCTTATGATCCCGTTAGAACTAAAATGGCAAGGGTAAGACAAATCCCCGGAATGAGCTCAGTCGTGAAAATGTGTGTATACAGAACTATGTCTCCTTGAGTCTGTCCATGGGCTCCGATGTTTCTTCTGCTTCAGTTTTGAACTTCCAGAATAGTTGCTAGTGAAGTTCAAGTGAGTATTCACAGCACAGGGTTTAGCTGTGATCCATGTATGATATTAGTTTTATGAGTCAAGTGTTCTGGCCAACTGTGCAGAGAATCTACTTGGAATTATGTGGAAGTCAGGAACGTTTTCATTCTAAACACAAGCAGAAGAGTAGGACATCAGTTTCCTTATGGTCCCCGAATGCTGCAAAATTCTAAACAGAATTTTATAAAGAAAATAAAAAACACAGTAACCTGGCATCTTTAACTCATTTGGTATCGTTATAATGGTAGTGGGCCTTAGTGAAGCCTTCCATTCAGATTTTATTACTTTAATAAAACAACTTTAGTACATTTACAGTAGTACTTTATTATGAGTTACAGAAAGTAAACTGCCCTTGTCAAAATAAATAAAGCAAGTACATCTTAGCATCCATATTCCTGATTTTATAGTGCTGCTTTTTAATGTTCATCACTACTCATTACACAATTAAGTTATTTCCCAGAGATTCTCAAGTCGTTAGTGTGAATTAGTACAGTATTAAGTATGAAATGACAAATACTTCCAAGAATTTTAAAAGAAATGCACTCTTAGGAACAGATTAATGGGAAGTAATTTATTTCCTTCTACATTTACAGCTCCCTCAATGAAAGCAGATGGACCACAAATATGCATTTCCTAAGTGGTCATTTTTTCTTGCAAAACTGTTATCACAGCAATATTCTGGGTCCATTTCTCCAACATAAACTCAAAAAGGAAACCAGCATTCTGTACTGATAGAATCCTGAATTGAGTAACACCAGATACAAACCACAACCCTCTCTGGGCAAGTGTGGTTGATTGTGGTGCCTCAAGAATGGTTCCATTGCCCTGGACGGTGCCTTATGAATATACCACCGAGTCATGAAGAATTTTCTGTGTAGAATCACTGTCTAAATGCATGATTCCATTTTCATGTATCAACAAGATAACCTAGCCTCCATTTCACAAGTAAAAAAAAAATCTGCTAATATTCCAACTAAAAAAAGTTGCTGTAGACCATTCTGCTAAACCTGGGCAGTAGCATCTTTATCTTCTAAGTCTTCTTTGGTTTAGCGTTAGATAAGAAAATGATAACAGTCATTATTGCAGAGGCTTTGTGTGGCAGACAGACTTCAGCCATGATGGGTCAGGGCACCCAAAGAGCTTGCTAATGTGTATTCTCATCTAAATGAGTGCAGTCTTCTTCCAAAACTAAGTCAATCTTTGCCCAGTTTTTGAAGATGTTATTTTTAAAGATTTATCTTAATTCAAATTATGTGTATGCATGGTGTGTGTGTGTGTGTGTGTGTGTGTGTGTGTGTGTGTGTGTGTGCACGCGCGCACATGAATGCAGGTACCTGCAGAAGTCAGAAGAGGGTATTCGACTACCTGGACCTGGAATTATAGGCATCTGTGAGAGTCCCAACATGAATACAGGGAACCAAACTTCAATCCTCTGCAAGAGCAATAAGTGCTCTTAACTGTTGAATCATCTCTCCAGATCACTTTTATAAGTACAAAAAATTATAGAAATATCTGTTTTTACAATAACATCTAGAGATGTTACAAAAGTATAAAATTACATAAAGTATAAAACATTATAATATGTTTCAATTTTTAATACTTTTTATATTATGGCTAGATGTTATTATTCTTTAGAAAAGTTTCTAGAAGGAATCTAAGTTCATATGTTCTTGTTATGTCTTAGAGAACAACATTAATCAACTTTCTTTGAAGATGTTTATTATTCTCCAAAACAACCCATTTTAATCAAAACTTTACTAAGTTATTAATGTATCACTTTAACTAAAGGTACAGTACTTGGAATTACATACCACAATCAATTTAACGTTGCAGTTGTACTTAGATGAATCAGTACACAAAACTATTGCTATCTAAAATAAGAGAGAAGTTACACAATTAAAGACTAATTTACAGTGAAATTTGACCATATGTATCAAATGTCAAGCTAATAATTATGTTACTCATGTTTTGGGGACACTTTACCTAGTCTTCAAGCAAATTTCCAACTCCTTTTTGTCACTGCCTGGGGGGCCAGCCTCTGGCAGCACAGGGCTCAAAGGGAAATCCACAGAATTGATGCATACTAGACTTTTCTTTTTTTTTAAGTTTTTCCGTACTTTATTAAGCCATTCTTTCAAGGACAATCATATATATAGTCAAGGATGCTAGAGTGAGGAAATCTTAGGTTTACGAGAGAGAAGTCACAAGATAATTCCAGGTGCTGTCGTCAGTGATGCTTCTTATCATCATTTGGGGAGGCCAGCAAATATTCAGCCCCTAGAGCTACCACAAATGCAGCAGACTTTTCTATCTGAGGGGTTTAGGGAAAAAGATACTCATACACTCTCCTGATGGTTTCCTTCAGACATTTTCTTTACTGATTCTGTATTTTTATCTCTATTCAGAAATGTCACTTCTGTCTCTCTTGATGTTTTCCTTCTAACTCTATCATTTTCTTGATGATTTCCTTCTAACTCCTTCTGACTATATTTGTTCTTCCTTATTCTCTTATTCTTGAAGCTTTCATTCTAACTCCCTTATTGATGTTTTCCTCCTAACTCTCTCATTCTTGATGGTGTCCTTCTAACCCATTTTAACTCTCTCATTCTTTTTTTTATTGAAAGTATTTTTATTGAGAAAATTTTCCCATTCATTTTACACACCAAAGATCCCCTCTTCCCTCCTCCCCACTCCCAGCCCCCCCCCTCCCAACCCACCCCCAACTCCTCCTCACAAGAAGGCAAGGCCTCCTATGGGGAGGAGCATCCACCAGAGGCAAGTCCAAGACCTTTTTCTCCCTGCCTCAAGGCTGCACAAGGTGTCCCCTTATAGGTAGTGGGCTCCAAAAAGCCCACGCATGCAACAGGGATGGATTCTGATCCTACCGCCAGGGGGGTTCCCAAGCACATCAAGCTATACAATTGTCTCACCATGCAGAAGGCCTAGTCCAGTACCATGTAGGCTTCCACAGCCATCAATTCAACTTTCATGAATTCCCACCAGTTTGCTTTTGTCGTCTCTCCAGGTTTCCCCATCATGATCTTGGTACACTTGCTCATAGAATCCCTCCTCTCTCTTTGATTGGACTGCCTGGTGTTTGACTGTGGATGTCTGCATCTGCTTCCATCAGTCATTGGAGAAAAGTTCTGTGATGACAGTTAGGGTATTCACCAATCTGATCACTGGGGTATGCCAGTTCAGTTCAGGCACCCTCTCCACTATTTCTAGTAGTCCAAGCTGGGGTCATCCTTGGGGATACCTGGGAACATCCCTAGCACTCAGTTTCTCTCTGTCTCCATGATGTCTCCCTCTCTCATGGACTCTTTCATTGCTCTCCCACTCAGTCCCTGTTCCAGCTCGACCATACCATTCCCTTATGTTCTCATCCCACATCCCCTACTCCCCATTGTCCTCCCTCGTCCCCAGTTTACTCATGGCAATCTCATCTATTTCCCCCTCCCAGAGTGATCCATGCACCTCTCTTAGGGTCCTTCTTATAAGTTAGCTTCTCTGGAGCTGTGGATTGTAGTCTAGTTATCCTTTGCTTTACATCTAGTACCCACTTATGAGTGAGTACATACCATGTTTGTCCTTCTGAGTCTGGGTTACCTCACTCAGGATGATACTTTCTAGTTCCATCCATTTGCCTGCAAATTTCATGATGTCATTGTTTTTTTACTGCTGCGTAGTACTCCATTGTGTATATGTGCCACATTTTCTTTATCTATTCTTTGGTTGAGGGGCATCTAGGTTGTTTCTAGGTCCTGGCTCTTACAAATAATGCTGCTATGAACATAGTTGAGTATGTGTCCTTGTGGTATGATTGAACATTCCTTGGGTATATGCCCAAGAGTGGTATAGCTGGGTCTTGAGGAAGATTGATTCCCAATTTTCTGAGAAACTGCTATACTGATTTCCAAAGTGGCTGTATAAGTTTGCACTTATACACTGGAGGAGTGTTCCGCTTGCTCCACATCCTCTCCAACATAAGGTGACTTCAGTGTTTTTGATCTTAGCCATTCTGTAAGATGGTATCTCAGAGTCATTTTGATTTGCTGATCACTAAGGATGTTGAGCAATTCCTTACATGTCTTTTGACCATTTGAGATTCTTCCTTTGAGAATTCTCTGTTTAGCTCTGTAGCTTATTTTTTAATTGGGTTGTTTGTTATTTTGATGTCCAGTTTCTTGAGTTCTTTATATATTTTGGAGATCAGCCCTCTATCAGATGTGGGATTGGTGAAAATCTTTTCTCATTCTGTAGGCTGTCGTTTGTCTTATTGACCGTGTCCTTTGCCTTACAGAAGCTTCTCAGTTTCAGGAGGTCCCATTTATTAATTGTTGCTCTCAGTGTTTGAGCTAATTATTGGTCCTATATTTAGAAAGTAATGTCCTGTGCCAATGCATTCAAGACTACTTCCTACTTTCTCTTCTATCAGTTTCAGTGTAACTGGTTTTATACTGAGGTCTTTGATCCACTTGGACTTGAGTTTTGTGCATGGTAATAGATATGGATCTATTTGCAATCTTCTACATGTTGATGTCCAGTTATGCCAGCACCATTTATTGAAGATAATTTTCATTTTTCCATTTTACAGTTTTGCCTTCTTTGTCAAAAACCAGGTGTTCATAGCTGTGTGGATTAATGTCAGGGTCTTCAATTCGATTCCATTGGTCCATATGTTGGTTTTAATGCCAATGCCAAGCTGTTTTTATTACTATAGCTCTATAATAGAGCTTAAGGTAAGGGATAGTGATGCCTCCTGAGGCGGCTTTATTATACAGGATTATTTTAGCTATCCTGGGTTTTCTGTTTTTCCAAATGAAGTTGAGTATTGTTCTTTTCAGGTCTGTGAAGAATTGTGTTGGGATTTTGATGGGGATTGCATTGAATCTGTAGATTGCTTTTGATAAGATTGCCATTTTTACTATGTTAATCCTACCTATGCATGAGCATGGGAGATCTTTCCATTTTCTGATATCTTCTTCAATTTCTTACTTCAGAGACTCAAAGTTCTTGTCATACAGGTCTTTCACTTGGTTAGTTAGAGTTACCCCAAGGTATTTTATATTATTTGTGGATATTGTAAAGGGTGATGTTTCTTTGAATTCTTTCTCAACTCATTTATTATTTGTATATAGGAAGGCTACTGATTGTTTTGAGTTAATCTTGTATCCTGCCACATTACTGAAGGTGTTTATCAGCTGTAGGAGTTCCCTGGTAGAGTTTTTGAGATCACTTGTATATACTATAATATCATCTGCAAATAGTGAAAGCTTGACTTCTCCTTTTCCAATTTTTATTCCCTTGATCTCCTTTTGTTGTCTTATTGCTCTAGCTAGAACTTAAAGTAATATATCAAATAAATATGGGGAGAGTGGACAGCCCTGTCTTGTTCCTGATTTTAGTGGACACTTTGAGTTTCTCTCCATTTAATTTGATGTTGGCTGCTGGTTTGCTGTAAATTGCCTTTATTATGTTTAGGTATGTTCCCTGTATTCCTGATCTCTCCAAGACCTTTATCATGAAGGGGTGTTAGATTTTTGTCAAAGGTCTTTTCAGCATCTAATGAAATGATCATGTGTTTTTTGTTTTATGGGTTTTTTTTTAGTTTGTTTATATGGTGTATTACATTGACAGATTTTTGTATGTTGAACCATCCTTGCATCTCTGGGATGAAGCCTACTTGATCATGGTGGATAATTTTTTTGATGTGTTCTTGGATTCAGTTTACCAATATTTTATTGAGTATTTCTGCATCAATGTTCATAAGGGAATTGGTCTGTAATTCTCTTTCTTTGTTGCATCTTTGTGTAGTTTGGGAATCAGAGTTACTGTAGCCTCATAAAAGGAGTTTGGCAATGTTCCTTTTGCTTCTATTGTATGGAACCATTTGAAGAGTATTGGTATTAGCTCTTCTTTAAAAATGTAGTAGAATTCTGCATCAAAATCATCTGGTCCTGGGCTTTTTTTGGAGGGGGGCATTGGGAGACTTTTAATGACTGTTTTTATTTCTTTAGGGGTTATTGGTCTATTTAAATTGTTTATCTGGTTTGATTTAATTTTGGTATGTGGTACCTATCCAGAAATTTTTCCATTTCTTTCAGATTTTCCAATTTTGTGGAGTACAGGTTTTTGAAGTATGACATGATGATTCTCTGGATTTCCTCGTTGTCTTTTGTTATGCTTCCCTTTTCATTTCTTATTTTGTTAATTTGGATATTCTCTCTCTGCCTTTTGGTTAGTTTGGATAAGGCCTTGTCTATCTTGTTGATTTTCTCAAAGAACCAACTCTGTTTCATTGATTCTTTGTATTGTTCTCTTTGTTTCTATTTTATTGATTTCAGCTCTCAATTTGATTATTTCCTGGTATCTATTCCTCCTGGGTGAGTTTGCTTCTTTTTGTTCTGAAGATTTTAGGTGTTCTGTTAAATCACTAGTGTGAGATTTCTCCATCTTCTTTGCATAGGCATTTAGTGCTATGAATTTTCCTCTTAGCACTGCTTTCATAGTGTCTCATAAGTTTGGGTATGTGGTACATTCATTTTCATTAAATTCTAGGAAGTCTTTAATTTCTTTCTTATTTCTTCCTTGACACATTGGTAATTCAGTTGATAATTATTCAGTTTCCATGAGATTATATGCTTTCTGTTGTTGTTGAAATATAACTTTAAGCCATGGTGGTCTGATAGAATACAGGAAGTTTTCCAATTTTTTTTTGTATCTGTTGATATTTGCTTTGTGACTGAGTACGTGGTCGATTTTAGAGAAGATTCCATGGGATGCTAAGAAGAAGGTATATTCTTTTTTGTTAGGGTGTAATGTTCTGTAGATATCTATTAAGTCCATTTGAGTCATAACATCTGTTAGGTCATTTATTTCTCTGTGAAGTTTCAGTCTGGCAAATCTGTCCAATGCTGAGAGTGGGGTGTTGAAGTCTCCCACTATTAATTTGTGGGGTTTGATGCGTGATTTAAATTTTAGTAATGTTTCTTTTACATATGTGGGTGCTCTTATATTTGGGGCATAAATGTTCAGAATTGAAACTTCATCTTGGTGGATCTTTACTGTGATAAGTATACAATGTCCTTCTTGATCTCTTTTGATTAATTTTAGTTTGAAGTCTATTTTGTTGAATATTAGCATAGCTACAGCAGCTTGCTTCTTAAGTCCATTTGACTGGAAAGTCTCTTCCCAGCCTTTCACTCTGGTGTAACACACATCTGTCTTTGAAGATGATGTGTGTTTCTTGTATGCAACAGAAGGATGGATCCTGATTTCATATCTATTCTGTTAGTCTGTGTCTTTTTATAGGTGAATTGAGTCCATTGATATTAAGAGACATTAATGACAAGTGATTGTTAATTCTTGTTATCTTGTAGTGGTAGTGTGTGTATGTGTTTCCCTTCTTTGGAATTTACTGCTGTTGGGTTATCTATTGCCTGTGTTTTTGTGGGTGTATCTGACTTCCTTAGGTTGTAATTTTCCTTTTAGTGCTTTCTGTAGGGCTGAATTTGTGAATAGGTATTGATTAAATCTGGTTTTGTCTTGGAATGTCTTATTCACTTCATCTATGGTGATTGAAAGTTTTGCTGTGTATATTAGTCTAGGCTGGCATCCATGGTCTCTTAGTGTCTGCATTATATCTGTCCAGGACCTCTGGCTTTCAAAGTCTTCATTGAGAAGTCAGGTGTTATTCTGATGGGTCTGCCTTTATAACCCTTTTTCCTTTGCTGCTCTTAATATTCTTTCTTTATTCTGTATGTTTAGTGGTTTAATTATTATTTGGCAAGGGGACTTTTTGGGGAGTATAGTCTATTTGTTGTTCTATAAGCTTCTTGTATCTTCATAGGTATTTCCTTCTTTAATTTGGGAAAGTTTTCTTCCATGATTTTGTTGAATATATTTTCTGTGCCTTTGAGTTTGTATTCCTCTCCTTCTTCTATCCTTATTATTCTTAGGTTTGGCCTTTGCATGGTGTCCCAGATTTTCTGGATATTTTGTGCTATGACTTTTTTGGCTGTGGTGTTTTCTTTGACTGATGAATCTATTTCCTCTATTGTATCCTCTACACCAGAGAGTCTTTCTTTCATGTCTTGTATTCTGTTGGTTATGCTTACATCTGTAGTTCCTGATCATTTACTCAGATTTTCTATTTCTAGCATTCCCTCTGCTTGTGTCTTCTTCATTGTTTCTATATCACTTTTCAGGTCTTGAACTATTTCCTTCACATGTTTAATTGCTTTTTCATGGTTTTCTTGGCTTTCTTTAAGGTATTTATTGATTTCTTCAAATTTTGTGTTTGTCTTGTCCTCAAATTCTTAATGAAAAATTCCCTTAAAGATGCTAGAGGCATCTTTATGAAGGTATTTTTAAAGGTGCTTTCTTCTGCTTCTTCTACATTGTGATGTTCAGGTCTTGCTGTTGTAGAAGGGCTAGATTCTGATGATACTATATTGCTCTTTATGTTGTTGTATGTATTTTTGCATTGGCAACTACCCATCTCTTTCTCCAATAGGTGTAAGAGGTGTAAGAGGTGCCTGTGTCTGAATGAGCTGCTATTGGTCCCATCTGTGCTTGCTCTGTCTGTGTCTCAGGGGGCTCCTCGGGGTCCAATCTTAGCTCTTGGTCTATTTGGAATTAGCAGATTCTGTATCTCAGGGAGCTGCTCTTGGTCTAATCCAAGCTAGCTGATTCTGTGGCTCAGGGAGCCCCTCTTGGTCTTATCAGGGCTCTTGGTCCAGTCAGAGCTGGCAGATTCTGTGTCTCAGGAAGCCACTGGTATCACAGGGGAATGACTACTGAGTTAGGGCATGGGTCTTGTAGATTGCTGGGTCCAATGGGGGGTTTTGGTGGGGGAGCCTACCCACAGGAGTTTTTCCTGCTGGCCAGCAACTGGGGCAGTGATTGGTGGGCAACTTTCTCATTCTTTTTTTTTCCTTACATACAGCTTATATAACCTAGCAAAATCTTTCAAGCAATATAAAAATTACAATGTGTTTACATTCTGTTTTTCAGTAAATGATTACAATGAATACAAATAAAAACCAGCGTGTTTTCCATACCCCTTACATGATTAAACATTTTATGTATTACATGTGAAAAACAAATTATCCCAAGAACCCACGTACATTTATATCCTAGTAACCTGTTATAGATTAACCGTGTAGACAAACAAGATGTTCTTCTCAGTCAGGTATTTTACTGGCAGGCTGTATTTTGCAGTTATAAAAAAAAAAAGGTCAATTACTTATCTTGAAAGGTAATCTTATAAGGAATCACAAACCTAAACCTTTATATATGAAAAAGAATCAGCCAACTCTACTTTAAATCCTTAGGGTGCATACTCACTCATCAATAGTTTTTTATAGAAGGAGATTGATATATAGTATCATATATCAATGGGTATAAGAAATGAGTATAAGGAATTAATCATCACCTTTGCTCATCAACCAATCCTAACAAGAAAAGTACATCAGCTAGTAATAATTGGGTTGCTTTGTTCTTTTTCCCCTGACCTTTAAAAGTTCCTCACTCAATTATGTGTCTTTCTAAAACTTTAGATTGTCTTCTTGGGTTTTTTACCTCAAAGCTATTTGACAAAAACATCTTAGTCTCACTTTAATTTATTTTCAAAGCTTTGTTTCAACTATTATGCACTCCAAAACCTGTGAACATGTCTCCTAACATTAAGGTTAAAAGAATTTAAACTAGCAGGGCTACCAAGACTCAATATTTTTCTTAATTATTAACCTAAGTCACAGTCTAAATGGCTCCTCAATAGAAACTCATGTGTTCTAGCTGTGTGACACTTCCTTGTTTATATTCTTATCATCAAAACTTTATTTAAACTAATATTATTATTATCAATTAGACAGTACAGTATAAGAAGAAATCACCTTCATCATAATCTACTGGTAAAACATCCAGTAGAACAGGATGTTTCCATGAGATAAACATGCTACATCTCCCCACACCCTTTTACACTATGCCAGATACCAGAGGAAGATGGCAATGGCAAATATGTAAAGACAAAGCAGAAACAAAAGACATTCTGGAGTCTGGAGGAGTCTTGGGGCCTTGTCTGTCCGAGATTCACCCATCAGGGAGTTGCCTTCTGGTGGGCTGACACCTTGAACTTCAATTGACAGCTGGTGCTCCTCTGACAGGGCCTCTGGCACATTTTTGTGAGAACTGAAATACTTGAAAAACTCTTGCTCATATTGCCCAGGTGGCATTGGCTCTAGTATGTAACCTTCCTGACAAGTTCAACAAGTTTTGCCAATTGCTCTTCTGTGATAACTCAATTTATCATGTCTTTCTCAAGATTTCTAATTATACTACAGTTGGTCACTGTTCATGTTTGTCCTTCCTTCTATTTTTTGAGTCTCTGAGGTCAAAATAATGTTTGTTTGAAAGAGTAAGATATGGATAAACTGAGCACCTGAGGTAGAGTTTCAGAAAGAGTCTAGAGTAAGTGAACAATGAGAATAAACTATGAAACATCTAAAATCTGGTTAATGAGAATAATCACATGTGACTGTATATAGTGAAGGTATAGAAACAAAATTTACAGGACACTGGTATGCAAAACATCTGTGTTACTCCTCTGTAGGAGAAAATAAATGGAGGTCAACACTGATTATATCCAACAAAAGAAATGCTTTCTCATTCCAGAGCATCCCTTACATTTGTTCACATAGTCAAATGAGTTAACTAACTAAAATTAATAAACAGAAATCCTTAAACACATAACTGATTTACATCTGAAAGCATGACCAATTAGCAAGAACTGAGATCAAAATTAGACCAAGATCCTTCAAAGTGACTGTTTAATTGAGTGCATCTATCATTCCATGATGATGGAGCAATTCCTGGTAAATCTCTATGAAATAAAACAAGATATACTAAAGCCCTATTGCACATTTTTCATAAATCACTTATGTTTAAAGAAAAATGTTGTTACTTACCAAGTAATTTTCAGTTAATAGATGCATAAATTAAAACCTTGACAAGAAAAATTGGGTAACAATGTCTTACTTACAAAATTTAGAAAAGTTGACAAATTCATGCCTTAGAGCAAATGTTCACTGTATTTAAATGGACTCTTTACTTATACAGATAAGGTTATCTTTATAGTGTATCATTTATATTATAAGTGAAGATGTAGAAAAATAAAAAGGAAGAAAAAGAATTTATATTTCACCAGTTCAGATCACTGGGCTCAGTAAAAGAATATGGATGAAAACAGATATCAGAAATACAATATAAAACTAATCTCAGAGTTTCAATCCCTTGTTTAAAGGGATTAAATTGTCTGCCTCCCCTAAGAGGAGGATATAGTCTACATACCAAAAAGAAAAGCCAGGGCTTGCTTAGACTAAAAAAGAAATCTACCTGGCAGCAAAACCAAAACTTATCACTTGGCCCCCATATCTGTCAGAGGAATAGCAATGAAACCCATTTCCCTTGGGCAGACCTTCTTCACAACCTTATAAAATTGCTAGAGATCATATAATGGAATAAAAGATTGTTGTTGTTGTTGTTGTTGTTGTTGTTGTTGTTGTTGTTTTGTAATACCGTAAAATGGGGTACCTTCTAGTCACCATTTTAAAGACTCAGGACCAAACATTGACTCAGATCTCCCCCTCAGAGCTCACTGGGGATGCTCAGAGGAGCTGCAGCGACAGATCAGAGAATGCCTCACTGACGCAGTGTCACTGGAGGTGAGCACAGGAAATGCTTGCAAGGGGGCAGAAGCAGTGGGCAGTGACACAAAATCGGAGACAGAGATTAGTACTAATGTCTCTCCGGGGTGCTCTTTAAGTTATATGATTTATCAAACCAGTTTCCTTAAACTGAAGCTCCTTGTATGAGTCATAAACTGTTATTAGGTTTTGGGCCAGGAAAATAGAGCCACTTTATGTGTCAGAAGCATGAAGAATATATAAATATATAATATATATTATATATATTATAATATATATATATATATATATATATATATATAACACTATAGTGAATCATTGGAAGAGGTGGGAAGAGAAGGTCACACAAGTCACTACCATACAACCATCATCTTAGTGTGAACAGTTATGGGGCATTAGAAGCTCGCAGGGAAGTGCTATATCTACAAATAAATGAAAACTCCCATTGACTTTCTCTGCCTAACTCTATAAAATGGTTCTCTGGAGCTGACCAAGACGCTGCTATGAACCCCTGCTCTCTACGCAGCACCTCACTGAAACTGCCTTCAGAGATTCCTGCAGCCTTCTTAACCATGTAGGAATGTCTTTGTTGTGAGAGCACAATGAGGAGCCACAAAAGGAGGCGAATTCTGAGAACATGAAGCCTGCCTGGCTGCTGGGCATTGTGAAGAGACTTGTCATAAAATTACCCAGCATCAATGGAAATACTGTTTGGGTTTCATTATCTGTAATAATAGCACAGCAAGTATCAGACCCATTAAAACCAATAATAATAGTGTCATCAGGTAGAATGACACTATTAGGCAACATGAGAGTACAAAACTCAGTACATGGTTCTAGGCACAGAAAAATTTTATATAAAGTAGGATTTGGTTGTCTTTTAGGAAAACATACTGGGAGGATTTTTTTTTCCTTCCTTAAAAGGTCTTTAGTAAAGCTACAACATTTAGGTCATCAAAAATTAGACAAGACATAAGATAAAAAACAAGGAAAGAAAAGAAGAAAGAAAGCAAAGAGAGAGAGGAAGGAATTGAAGAAGAAAGGGGGTACATTTCACGGACTTAAGGCTAAAGCTTTTGTTCTTTATTTGGGCTTTTCACAATCCTCATGTTGTACCTAGTGGGTGGGTAAGCACCTACTGTCTGTGCTGTTAGTAGGGAGATGTGACATTGAGAAGGGTAATTTTAGTTATTAGTAGCTTAGAAGACAGAGAAAAATATCAGGTAAAAATCACCATTGACAATTCAGAAAATTCTCAAAGCACATGCCTAAGGCAGAGCAAATTGCAATACAAACAAAATATACGTGTTGAAGCTTCACTATAACAACATTCTCTCAACAAAACAAAGATGTGTGAAGTGTACCCAAAACAGCACTGTTGTGAAACAGTAACAAGAGTCAGAGGCAGGAAACACAACCAGTGCTGGGAATTCTGTCAGTGGAATCATGAACAGTACCTAACAAGATGCACAGAGAACATAGTCTCTGATGTCCAGACTCATGAGTATTACTGTATCAGACAAAGACACGTGGAATAAGAAAGCAAGCTCAAATTTCCCTCTTCTGAAGAGCAAACAAATCAAGGGAAACAATAAGAGCTTGGTAACTGCCACTGTTCCGGTCTAAATGCTTCCTCTTCACTACCCTTGAGGAACACTTTCAGTGACTAATGACTACTCCACCAATGCCCAACCTTGCTGACTGTGTGTGGGAACAGCTTTAGGGATCAAAGAATGAGGTGCAGTGTGTTAAAGGATGCATTTACAATACAAATTAATCCACATTAACAAGGAGGGCAAGCATTTTCCACATGTACACTGTATATATCATCAACTTCCCTGTGACTCTGTATAAAACTGTGGCATATTTGACCTAAAAGTCATATTGCTTACTCTGTATCCACAGCGTTTCCAGGCAGCCTTCAGTACGTCAATATCAGCAGTACATTCAGCATCAAGACATTTTCTTATTTGTTTTCAGGTGTCTAGATGAGATGTTTTTTTCTCATGCATGCTGATACTTATTCACAGAGTAAACCAATATAAACCCAATTTCAATGGATTGTAACATCTGCTTTATTTGAAAACTTCCCAGTCACTCAGTGATGAAGGCCCTTCAGGGTTCTTGCTCCTGTTGTGGTTACTGACACTGCAGTGAGTTGACGCCACTTTTCTAAGCATGTATTTCCAGTGTCCTGTTGCCTTCTGAGTGGGAAACAAATATCACAGTAGCTTTAAAGTTCTACAGAATGCCCCCAATTCATCTCTAAGACACTTTATAGAACAAATCCCAGGCATAACATTCTTCACAAACACTCTCTTTTTAAAATTTATGTTATTCGTGTGTGTATTGGGACTAAGGGATATGTGAGTATCACATTGTTTTATGTAAGGTATCTGTAGCTTGAGTTTTCCTGCCTGGCCCATAGTCAGAATAAATCTCTTTCACCTGCCAGTCCCACAGCCGCTCAGACCCAACCAGGTAAGCACAGAGACTTATATTGCTTTCAAACTGTATAGCCATGGCAGGCTTCTTGCTAACTGTCCTTATATCTTAAATTAATCCATTTCTATAAATCTATACCTTGCCACATGGCTCGTGGCTTACCGGCATCTTTACATGCTGCTTGTCCTGGCGGTGGCTAGCAGCGTCTGGCAGCATCTCCTTCTACCTTCCTGCTTTTAATTCTCTCTGTTAGTCCCGCCTATACTTCCTGCCTAGCCACTGGCCAATCAGTGTTTTATTAGCAACACATTTGCCATACAGAACATCCCACAGCAGGTATCCTTTTTGGACAGTCACCACACTATCCTAAGGTCCAAAGAGGGCAACAGAAACCAAGGCAAAGAACACCACCCAACAAAGATAAGACCTGATATCAACAGCTGAGTCACTTCACTTATCCCAATCTCAGATGCCTAGACAACAGTGAAAATACACAAACACCAACAGTATAGACAGTATGTCTTTAACAGGACTCAGTAATCCTACTAGAATAGGCCCTGATAAATGCAATACAGCTGAAGCCCAAGACATGGATTTCAGAAATATGCAGACAAATTGATGGAACTAGAAAAAAATCATCTTGAGTTATGTAACCAAGACCCATAAAGACAAGCATGCTATATATTCACTCATAAGTGGATGTTAGCTGTTAAGTAAATTATGCTACAATCAAAAAACCCAGAAAGGCTGAGTATCAAGGAGGGCTCTAAGAGGGATGCATGGATCTCCCCAGGAAGGGAAAAATATAATAGATTTTGTGGGTGGACTAGAGGCTATGGGAACAGGAACAGGAGTGATCAGGTGGGGGTGTAGAGTAAGAGAGTACAAGTAAAGACAACTCTAATTGGAGGCATTTGGGTATCTTTGTAGAAACCTAGTACAGTAGAAATTTCCAGGATTGTGTGAGGGTGACCCTGGGAAGAACTCCTAGTAATGGAAGCTTTGGAGTCTGAACTATCCATCTTCTGTACCTATGAAACTTCCAGTTGTGGGACTAGGATACCAACCCAACCAGAAAACCTTTGACCTATACCTGTCCTGTCTACAAGATGTTCTGGGGCGATGGTGGCTCAGAGCTTGTGGGACCAACAAACCAATGACTGATGTAACTTGAGGCCCACTAAGAGAGGAAACACATACCTGACACTGCCTAGATGGCCAAAAACAGGAATCTGGATGGCCCAGAGACCTAGGCTAGAAAAAAAATCAATTAAAAAAGGAATATGTTCAAGGACCTTAAAGAGGACATAAATAAACCCATCAAATGAGTATATAAAAACAAAAACAATGGAATGAAATAATAAAAATAGTTCAGGACAGGAAAGTGAAAATTGAATCACACACACATACACACACATACACATACACACACACACACTACCAACAACAACAATATCATAATAACAGGAATAAACAGTGTTCATTAATATCTATCAATATCAATGGATCCAATTCTCCAATAAAAAGACACAGGTTAACAGAATAGATACAAAAGAAAGATCCATCCTTCTGCTGCATACAAGAAATGCACCTCAATATCAAAAATAGAAATTATCTCAGGGTAAAAGGTTGGAAGAAGACTTTCTAATCAAATGAACCTAACAAGCAAGCTGGTGTAGCTATCCTAATAGCTAACAAAATAGACTTCAAACAAAAATTAATCAAAAGAGATAGACATTTCATACTCATTAAAGGAAAGATCCACTAGGATGGCATCTCAATTCTGAACATCTATGCCTTAAATGTAAGGGCACCCATATATGTAAAAGAAACATTACTAAAGCTTAAAATACACATTGAACCCCATACATTAATAGTGGGAGATTTCACCACCCCACTCTCACCAATGGACAGGTCATCTAGACAGAAACTAAGGAGAGAAATAATGGAACTAACAAACATTATGACTCAAATGGACCTAACAGATATCTACAGAACCCAAACATAAAAGAATATGCCTTCTTCTCAGCACCTCATGGAACCTTCTCCAAGATTGACTATATACTCAATCACAAAGCAAGTCTCAACAAATACAAGAAAATTGAAATAACCCCCTGTATCGTATAAGACCATCATGGATTAAAGTTGGATATCAACAACAGAAACAATAGAAAGCCTACAAACTTATGGAAACTGAACAACTCTCTACTGAATCACCACTAGGTCAAGGAAAAAATAAAGAAATTAAAAACTTCATAGAATTCAATGAAAACGAATGCACAATATACACCGACTTATAGAACACAATGAAAGCAGGGCTAAGAGGAAAGCTCATAGTGTAAGTACCTGCATAAAGAAATCAGAGAATTCACACAGCAATGACTTAACAGCACACCTGAAAGCTCTAGAAGAAAAAGAAGCAGACACACTCAAGAGGAGATGGAAGGAAATAATCAAACTGAGGGCTGAAATCAATAAAATAGAATCAAAGAGAACAATACAAAGAATCAATGAAACAAAGAGTTGGTTCTTTGAGAAAATCAACAAGATAGACAAAACCTTATCCAAACTAACTAAAGGACAGAGAGAGAACATCCAAATTAACAAAAACAGAAATAAAAAAGGGAGACATACCAACAGACACTAAGGAAATCTAAAGAATTATTAGGTCATACTTCAAAAACCTGTAATCCACAAAGTTGAAAAATCCAAAAGATATGGACAATTTTCTCAAGAGATACCACTTACCAAAGATAAATCAAGATCAGAGAAACAAGTTAAATGGATCTATAACCTACAAAGATATAGAAGCAGTTATTAAAAGTCTCCCAACCAAAAAAAAAAAAAAAAGCCTCATGGTTTAGCACAGAATTCTACCAGACCTTCAAAGACCTAATACCAATACTCCTCAAATTATTCCATAAAATGGAAACAAAAGGAACATTGCCAAATTCATTTTATGAGGCCACAGTAATCCTGATATGCAAACCACACAAAGACACAACAAAGAAAGAGAATTACAGACCAATTTCCCTCATGAACATATGTGCAAAAATATTCAATAAAATACTCACAAACCTAATCCAAGAACACATAAAAAATATCATCCACCAAGATCAAGTGGGTTTTATCCCAGAGATACAGAAATGGTTCAACATGTGAAAATCTGTCAATGTAACCCACCATATAAATGAACTGAGCCAGGAGGTTCAGCACTTGGGAGGCAGAGCCAGGCAGATCTCTGTGAGTTCAAGGCCAGCCTGGGCTACAGAGTGAGATCCAGGACAGGCACCAAAACTACACAGAGAAACCCTGTCTCAAAACAAACAAACAAACAAACAAATAAATAAATAAATAAATAAATAAATAAACTGAAAGAAAAATAAAAACATGATCATCTCACTAGATGTTGAAAAAGCCTTTAACAAAATCCAGCACTGCTTCATGATAAAAGTCTTGGAGAGATTAGGGTTACAAGGAACATACCTAAACATAATAAAGGCAATGTGCAGCAAACTGATAGCCAACATCAAATTAAATAAAGAGAAACTTAAAGTGATTCCACTAAAATCAGGAACAAGACAAGGTTGTCTCTCTCTCTCTCCATATCAATTCAATATAGCACTTGAAGTTTTAGATAGAGCAGTAAGACAATTAAAAGAGATCAAGGGGATACAAATTGGAAAGGAAGAAATCAAAGTATGTCTATTTGTAGATGATATAATAGTATATATAAGTGACCCCAAAAATTCTACCAAGGAACTCCTACAGCTGATGAACACCTTCAGTGAAGTGGCTGGATACAAGATTAACTTTAAAAAAAATCAGTAGCCCTCCTACATATAAAGGATAAATGGACTGAGAAAAAAATAAGGAAAACAACACCCTTCACAATAGCCATAAATAATATAAAATATCTCAGTGTGATTCTAACCAAGCAAATGAAAGGCCTGTAGGAGAAGAACTTCAAATCTTTGAAGAAAGAAATTGGAGAAGTGTTGCTAGATCCTAACGGCTCCCTTGGGGGAGAGGGTGAGAAGGCATGGTGTCAATGACACAGACACCAGGAGTCAGTTGAAGGCAAACAGCAGATTAGTTTATTCAATAATGGGGAAGACCTTGTATACCCTACTCCCACCACCCAAGCTGCATCCCAATCTAGTGGCATTGCATGTCATCCTTCATTGGCTGGGCATGATCAGGAACTCTGACAGTGACCAGGAACTCTGATAGCACCTGTTACTAGTACCTCAGACAGACTCCACATGATCAGGAACTCAGACAGTGCCTGTTGCTAGGCCCTCAGACAGACTCCAGGTTGGCTCATAAGGAAGTATGTTACGTGCATGCCTTGGCAACTGGTTTGAGCCAATTTCCTCTACCCTATGCACCTGTCCTACTACAGAGAAGGTATCAGAAAATGGAAAGATCTCCCATGCTCATGGATTGATAGGATTAACAAAGTAAAAATAGTTGTTTTTTTTTTCAATCTACAGATTCAATGTAATCCCCATCAAAATTCCATCACAATTCTTTTTTTTTTCTCGAGACAGGGCTTCTCTGTATAGTTTTGTGCCTTTCCTGGAACTCACTTTGTAGACCAGGCTGGCCTCGAACTCACAGAGATCCGCCTGCCTCTGCCTCCAGAGTGCTGGGATTAAAGGCATGCGCCACCACCACCCGGCCACAATTCTTTAAAGACCTTGAAAGAACATTACTCAACCTTATATGGAAAAAAAAAAAACTAGGCGAGCTAAAATAATCCTATACAATAGAAGAACCTCTGAAAGTAACACTATCCCCAATTTCAAGCTGTACTACAGAGCAATAATAAAAAAAAAATTCTCATGGTATTGGCATCAAAACATACAGGTTGATCAGTGGAATTGAATCAAAGACCCAGAACTAAACCCACATACCAATGGACACTTGATTTTTGACAAAGAAGTTAAAATTATACAATGGGGAAAAAAAAAACATCTTCAACAAATGGTGCTGGTCTAACTGGATGTCAGCGTGTAGAAGAATGCAAATAGATCCATATCTATCACCATGCACAAAGCTCAAGTCCAAGTGGATCAAAGACTTCAACATAAATCCTGATACACTAAACCTGATAGAAGAGAAAGTGGGAAATAGCCTTGAATACATTGTCATAAAAGACCACTTCCTGAATATAATAGCAGTAGCACAGACACTGAGAGCAATAATTAATAAGTGGGACCTCCTGAAACTGAAAAGCTTCTGTAAGGCAAAGGACACTGTCAATAGGACAAAACAACAGCCTACAGAATGGGAAAAGATCATCACCAACCCCACATCTGACAGAGGGTTAATATCCAAAATATATAAAGTACTCAAGAAACTAGACATCAAAATGCCAAATAATCCAATTTAAAAATGGGGTACAGATCTAAACATAGAAATCTCATCAGAAGAATCTCAAATAGATCTCAAAAAGAATCACAAGTGACAGCTCATGCTGAAGAGGATGTGGAGCAAATGGAACACTCCTCCAGTGCTGGTGGGATTGCAAACTTGTACAGCCACTTTGGAAATTAATTACTATGTGGTTTCTCAAAAAAACTGGAAATCAATCTGCCTTAAGACCCAGCTATACTACCCTTAGGATCCTCCACCACACCACAAGGATGCTTGTTCAACTATGTTCATAGCAGCTTTATTTGTAATATCCAGAAACTAGAAACAACCTAAATGTCCCTCAACCAAAGAATGGATAAAGAAAATATGGTACATTTATGCAATGGAGTATTACCCATCTGTTAAAAACAATAACATAAGGAAATTTTCTGGCAAATGGATGAAACTAGAAAAGACCATTGCAAGTTGGGTAACCTAGACCCAGAAAGACTAGCATGTTATGTACTCACTCATAAGTGGACATTAGCCATAAAGTAAAGGAGAACATGCTATGATCCATAGACCCAGAGAAGCTAAGTAACAAGAAAGGCTCAAGCAGGGGATGCATGAATCTCACTGCAAAAGGGAAACAGAATGGACATTGCCAGTGGACAGGGGAACAGGGCTGGAAGAGGGAGATGGAGATGAGAACAGGAGGCATCTGTGTGGGGAGGATGGAGGGAGAGAGTACTGGGAGAGACAAGTGGAATCCGGGGGCACCTCTGGGGTGAGCTAGAACCCTAAAGCAGTGGAAACTCCAAGGAATCTAAGAGGGTAAAACTAGCTAAAAGTCCTGAACCAGCCATCTCCTGTAACCAGGCAAGACTTCCAGTGAAGGAAGTATACCAACCCAGCCACAAACCCTTCAACCTACAATCTCTCCTGCCTACAAGATGTGGTGGGGTAAAGATGGGATAGAAATTGTGGAAATGACCAACTAATGACTGTACCAGCTAGAGACCCATATTCTGAGACAGAGAGAGCTCACCCCTGGGAGCCAGAACTCAGAGGCAGGATACCCCTGAGACATAGGATAGAACCAAACACAACTGGAAAAAAAGTCAATGAAATGATGCCTAATGATATTCTGCTATACTCATAGACTGGTGCTTTGCCCAACTGTCATCAGAGAGGCTTCATCCAGCAACTAATAGAAACAAATACAGAGACCCACAGCCAAATATTTGGCAGAGCTCCAGGAATCCTTTGGAAGCGGTGGGGGAAAGATTGTAGGAGCCAGTAGGGTCAAGGTCACCACAAGAAAACCACAGAATCAACTAACTTATGCTCATAGGGGCTTACAGAGACTGGACCAACAACCCATAAGCCTGCATGGGACTGACCTAGGCCCTCTGTATGTTACAATTGGATAACTTAGTCTTCTTGTGAGACTCCTAACGGAGCAAAGGCTGTCTCTGACTCTGTTGCCTGCTTTTGGGGCCTATTCCTCCTTCCAGAATGCCTCATCCAATCTTAATAGAAGAGAAGGTGCCTATTCTCACTGAAACACTATATACCATGGCTAGCTGATATCCATGGGAGGCCTGCCCATATCTGAAGAGAAACAGAGGAGAAAGAGTGGATGCAGGACGGTTGGGGGAGAAACTAGGAAGAGAAGAAGGAGGGGAAACTTTGGTTGGGATGTAAAAACAAAAATAAGTAGATACATGATAAGGCAGAGAGATAGATGATAGATAGATAGATAGATAGATAGATAGATAGATAGATAGATAGATGATAGATAGACATAGATAAATAGTTAGATATAGATAGATGATAGGTAGATAGGTAGATAGATAGATAGATAGATAGATAGATAGATAGATAGATAGATAGATAGA
>CABHPR010128038.1:45737-76893 GCA_902168415.1 Peromyscus melanophrys
AGATAGATAGATAGATAGATAGATAGATAGATAGATAGATAGATAGACAGACAGACACACAGACAGACAGACAGACAGGCAGGCAGGCAGGCAGACAGACAGACAGACAGACAGACATACAGACAGATAGATACATAGATACATAGATAGAAATGTTAACTTATTTGGTGGAGGGAGGCAGAAGAATTGCTACAACACAAGATTGAGGCTAGTCTGGGCTATGCTGTGAGCTCTAGATAAGGTTCTTATGTGTAGGTAGACAGACAGACAAGACAGATAATAAATAGATCTCAAGACCAGCAAAAGAAAGAAACAAACAAACAAAGGAATAAAGAAAAGAAATTGCCTTCATATAGGCTGAGTACATAATTCAGAATATACATTCTAGATTCTAATAAATTAGTTTGTAAGTTACAATTTGATGGCTGCTGTTATTTATTAATTTGCATTTAAAAGAGGCTCATAACATAGTCCAAGATACCTCTTCACTCTCTGTGTAGCTCAGGCTGGCTTCAAACACTTCATGTACACCAGGGTTACCTTGAATTCATGATCTTCCTCTTTCAGTCTCCACATGTAGTATCCCATCTGCTATAAACTCCCATTTTAGCAGGGAATCCATTCTGTATTGGCACATATATATTTCCCAATACTTCTGCCTTTTCCTTAAATATTCTTTTTTAAAAATGAATTTTATGATGAGAATAACCCATAATTTAAATTTACTTCATAAATACATAACTATATAACATTTGAAATAAATATTTATTTTCTTTCTATTGAGCCTACTGTAAAGTTTGACATTCTCCTGGTTTCTCTAAAGAATAATAAATGCTGATATACAAGGATGAAAGACATTTAACCGAAAGTCGGATATTTTAACAAAATTGACTCATACTCACTTTGTGGAGCTGATAAAATCACCTAGCCTCTTTATATCTCCATGTTGTTATTTGTAAAGTAAGAAAATGGGAATTTCTTTCAGGCATAACAGCCCTACAGTGCAAGATTTCTCCATATTCCTTTTGGCTACCTAACATACTAGTACAAAAGTGAAGGACTTGTTGGGCATTTTCATTGTCCACAAGTTTCATCAACTAGACCTTCATTGTGCAGAGGAGGGAGGAATGTCGGGGTGCTTCAGGCACCGTATCTTCAGCATGAATATGCACTTACACATTTTGTCCAGCATCCTGATAAACCACCTAAAGAAAAATACTGGTCGAAACTGTTTGCTCAGAGCACTAATGGCAGCAATTCTATTTTTCATGTTAACAAAGTTTATAATGAGGTCAGCCAACAAGAAAAACAGATGATCTACACATATGGGTCTGAAAAGTCAGGCAATGTTAAAATAAAAATGGATGCATTCAGTTAGAAAACAAGTTTAAAGATAATTGACGAATGGGTTTTTAATAATAAATCTGGATTAACGACATGATTCCGTGGGTAAAGGGCTTACTGCCCAGCCAACAGCCTACTTGCACTTTCCAGAACCCACATGGTGGATGGAGAAAATCTATTACTTCGAGTTGCTCTCTAACTATCACATGTGCACCATGGTATGCATGCTCCTCTCCTTTGCCCACATAAAAATCAATAAATAAAATAGAAATATTTTAAAACCAGTTGAAATTTCCAGCATTCCCATATTCTTTACTCACAAATTACTTTTTTAAAACACATTGTTACTTCAGTTGTTCCTCTGTCTCATAAAAAAAAAAAAGAAGTTAAGACAACAGCTTGTAATTTCTGTTAACACATTACTGGGCTCCTTGAAACATCAAGTGGCTTCAGAATAGGTGAGATCAGGTATAATAGGTGTCTGTGGTACCCTGCTTTGACAGAACATAAGGACTGTGGTGTCAAAAGGGTAAAGGAGATGCGACCTGAGGTCAAGTCCTCACTATGCAGAGATGACTGTTGATTAATAACTAACATACATAGGTCTTTACCAAATAAGGCTTACCAAATAAGTACATAATCTTATTTTCAAATTTATGAATTATCTTTGGAACTTAATATAGTACTCACATAATATTCTGAAAATTTGGTACAAAGATTAATAGCATTTTCCTGCCTCAATTCCGTAGATTATATGTACAGTAAGCTAACAATACAAAATAGGAAAATACCATGTATGAACGCTGTAAGTGGGCTCTTGTCAAAAGATCTTTTAGACCATATTTTGATCTATAAACAAATACAGCAAAGATGTATGTGAAAAAATAAGGTTTCAAGGAATTGTCTTGAATCTTTTAGGATTTTTTAAAAATGTTCTTTTAATCAAAATTTTGCTTTTTTTTTTTTAAATTAAGAAGTGTAGGAGCTGGAGATATGGCTCAGTAGTTAAGAAGACTTTCTGCTCTAACAGAGGACCCAGATTCAGTTGCCAGCACCCATGTATCATCTCACAACCAACTATAACTCCAGTTCCAGGGGGTCTGATACCCTTTTCTGGCCTCCATTGCCCCCTGTAGGCACATGGTGCAGATAAACTCAAGCAGGCACACACACACATACACATAAAAAAATTTTAAATCCTTTTTTTTAAAAAACAAAAGATAAATATGCTTTTCCCTATGCTTCTTCCCAAGAGAGATCACAAACATCCACTCTGAGCCTCTATAATCTGCAGCTCACTTCTTGTAAACAGATAAATTGAATGTGTAACTTTTTAGGCTCCTTAGGATTAACACTTAACAGTGTTTCCTGTATCTTTCTTACATGCCTTGTTTGGGGAAAGCAATCTTGAATTATGTCCAAAGCATGATACTTGACTACTTTTTAAGCAAAATAAATCTAAATAAGTCATCACTTATTTTTAAAGCATTTACATATAAACGACCATCAATTTGAACATTTGATCACCAGTAAAGTTATTCTAAAAGGCATTACTGAAAAGGGATACTACCAGGAAGAGGTTGTTGCACTAGATAGTGTGGATATGGGGTAGTAAGATATCTTACTAGAGAGAGGGAAGAGGAAGAATTAACAGGAAGGAACACATAAAATGGAAATGAAGGTCAAGGAAGAAACATGGTATAGGAAAGAAAATTGACAAATTAAACATGCCCAGTGGTAAATTAATCATATTAAACTGTGTGTGCTCTGAGGATGCACTGCATAGAAACTCCTGAGAAGGGAGTCCCAGGGACTTGCATTTGAAAACAAGACTCTTAGGAGTTCCTGTGCTAAAGAACTCAGTGGGGTAGAGGTTCTTGTTTGCTTGCTTGCTTTTATAATCTTCTGCTAAGAGAAATTAGCTAAGAAGTAAGCCAGATAAATTATCTAAAGTGCTTATGTCTATCGGTTAATGGACCACATGCCTTCCAGTAGGAAAAAGAACAAAACATTTACCTGCTAGCCCCAGTCCTCTGTGAGATGAGTTTATGGAAACATACTGGCTCTGAATTGTTAGCTTTTTTTTTCTGCAACTGGTCCCACCATCCCTGGAAGAAAAATATTAACATCTTTAATTTAAAGGAAAATTAATCAATAAGCTCAGCAGGGAGTGTCATGACATCTGCTTATATGATATTTCTTTCTTGCCTGTTCTTTAAACAAAATAAATCCAAATAAGCCATCACTTATTTTTAAAGCAGTTACATATAAATGATCATCAATTTGAACATTTGATCATCAGTAATGTTATTCTAAAAGGCATTGTTGAATAGGGATACTATCATTCTTTATCTTATTTAATTTCCTTCTTTGTCCAAAAATAGGAGCCTCATGGCTCATTATTTTATCAATAATTCCTATAGCTGAGTCCTTACTTCTCCTTGGAGACAGTGCTGAGTGGCTTTAAACTGTGTTTTGTTGGTTTGTGTTTGTTTGAGTGATTAGCTTGTTAAAAATAATCTGTACCTTAGGCTGTTTCGAGCTGACTTATGCCATCATCAAAATAGCTGTTGAGACCTGATATTTTCCTCTAATTTCCTAGTAATCTGTGTGTGATTAAGTAGATGTGTTTGCCTCAGAAAATGATGGTGAACTACAGGAAGTGAAGTTCTCAGAGGTCATTCCAATAAGACAAAATGGCAAAGCCTTTTCCCTGCTTTCTCTTTGTTTTATCATTTTTTTTGTTTTTGCTTTTATCAGCTTTATTAACTTTATTATTTAAAAGCTTTAAAATAAGTAAAAACATCAAACACCGAAATAAACCAGACCCGAAGTCAATACAACTCAATGAACTTCAATGTAATTAATTAGAAAGAGGTATTTGGGAAAGAAGCTGTTAATTTTTTTTTTTTTTTACTTTCAGTGTTGAATGTACTTAATGCACTTATCCACCACAACAAACAAAAAAATCCATAACAGAATTGGAACTAAAATAGGATAGCTTTATTTCCTCTTTCATTTTGATATTCCTGTGATTTCTTGAAATTTGTAAGAAATTGATTTTACTTGAGTTGAAATTTCTAGTTCATGTTTTTTTCTGAATATCGTTGAATTGACAAGTAACTACATAAAGAATAGGTTGAAGAATACACAAATGAACAAGGGAATTCATAGTGGTTCCTTCACTTTTACAGGAAGATTATTTGGTCATTAGTTTTGTAGGATTAAAGCAAACATCAAACAGAATTTCAGACTATTCCATGACTCTGAATAAAATGTCAATTAATAAGCTTTAGACGCAAGCCTAATAGGTCCAGATGTTCTGGAACATTATCTGTCTTCATTTCTGGCCTCTCAAAAGCCACTTGGTGACTCAGGCTCTGCTCTTTCCCAGATGAAACTCAATGACAATCTAATTACTGCTTGGTGACTCATGGGTATTGAATGTTCCTTGGTTACGTCTCTAACAAGAACACTTTCAGCTTATAATTAACATAATTATTTTTGTGTACCATTTTACAAGAGAATTCCAAACTTCCTTCAAATTTAAACAACTTATTTGTAAATTGATCAAGAGATTCATTGCATCTCCTATTAAAATCCCAGGAATCTTTTTGTAGAAATTCACAATTCAATTCTAAAATAAATTAAAACTGCAAAGAACTTCTAATAATCCAAACAATTTGATAATGTCTTAAGCCTTAACATCACTGTTCCTTAGAGAAATGTAAATTAAATAAACCATGTGATATTGCTGCTGGCAACTAGAACAAGTATAATCAGATCAACTAGCAAAATTAATGTGGCAAAGACATGGAACAACTAGAAATATATATATATTAGTGAAGAAGTCAACTAGATACCATTCCACAACTCCACTTCTAAGAATTGGAATATATGTCCTCAAAGACTTACACGTGGTATTATCAACATTGCTCAAAATAGTTATGATGTACAAACATACTCATAGTCTATCAGCTGGTAAACAGAGTCATAGATTTGGTGTATGTAATATACGGGACAGTATATACAGGGGAAAAAAGGAACTAGTAATACATGGTGCAATATAATAGAACTCAGAATGATTATATTTATCAAAGAAGATAGACATGCAATAGAGCATTGATTTGAAGTTTATGGAGAAGGCAAATACTGAGAGACATAAATCCCCAGAACCTGGGCATGGGAATGGAAGAAGAAATTGACAAAAAAAAAAAAAAACAAGAGAATTTTTTTATTTTCTGGAAATACTCTACATATTTCATTGTGATTAAGCAAGTCTACTAATGTCCTAAGAAAATCATTAAAAAGTACTTTCAGTGTTCAGTGAGTAAAGTTTATGTAAACAATACATAAAATGTCAAACTAAAAGCTCATCTATATGAAGATTTTTTTTAAAAAAAAAAAAGCTAAAGCAATTTAATATGATCAAGATGTCTAAATCACTTTAAAGACATCAATCCTCAGAATATAAAGTAGAAGAAAACATGACTTGCTTTCCACATTTGCAGTGCTGGTAATCTTAACTAATCCCTTGATGTCTACCTGTATTTGGCTAGGTGCAATTGTTGATCCAAATCCACAAAACTTTTCTTTATTGTATCTAACAAGTTCTCATTAAGCAGTCTAGAATCTTGCCCATTTGTTTTAGATCTTAGCCAAAAATTAGGTAGAAAGTCTCCTTTTCACAGACTATCATACTTTCATTTTATTTTATTGAGAAAATAGCCCAAGATGGTGTCAAACTCACTATATAGTTGAAGATGACCCTTTGATCATTCTGTCCTCTTCCGGTCAACTCCTGGGACCGCATGCATATGTCCACACATCTAGCTTTGTAGTTTTTTTTGAACAGTCTTCCTAGGTATATCAGGATATCCTCAATTCAATGGGCAGTCCAGGCTGGCATCCAAATTGTGATAGTCCTGCCTCAGTAGCCTGAGCACACCACCATGTGCATATAAATAATTGTTTTTTGAAAGAATAAAGGGTCAGCAAGATGTATCAGTGGGTTAATTGCTTACTGTGCGATCATGATGACCTGATTTTGACATCCAGAACTCAAATAAATGTGGAAGGAGAGAACCAACTTCACATAATTGTCCTCTGACTACATGTGCACCATGGTACACTCATGCATACACACAATAATAAATTAGTAAATAATAAATAAACATTCTTATAAAAGATAAAGATAACATAAAACTTTGGTGTTATGTTTTGGATATCTTAAGTGCCATACAAATTCTATATACTACAGGAATGGTCACCAACATATGATACTATTGATTAGGAAATGATGATGGTAAAGCCTGGTAGAATAAAGCTAGGTCAGGAGGCCATGCCTTTGATGAGAGTGTTGGCCTCCATAAAATAGTTGTATTTTCTGCCAAATACTACATATCATGAAGTAATGCCTTGCCACAGGCTTGTAGGTAACAGGATCACATGTCCAAGAACTGAAACCACAGAAACTACAGGCCAGTATAAATCTCTCCTCTAAGCTACTTTATTCAGGTATTTTATTTTTGTCACAGTGGCAAAAAGCTAAAACAGCTTCTTAAAACATAAGCTTATACATGTAAATTATATATGTGCATGTGCACACACATGTGTGTGTACACATAAATAATTCATAATATTATAGAATACTGTATTTTATGGAATATCAGGCAATTCTATGAAGTATCACAGATTAAGGGAGAAGACAAAGTTGATTGTAATAGTCTTAGAAAAATTGTGCTTTAGAGTTACAAAAGCCAGTAAGGCTGCCTACCTTCTATAAATAAGAGACCTATCACAGCCTAGTTCCAAAGCAATTCTGTCAAAGGCCCCAAAGGGGATTGTGTCTGTACATATGTGCTGGACAGCCTCTCTAGAAAGCCTCAGCTTTATCGTACATGTTTCACCCACAAGAAGTCTGTGAACACTATGTGGTTCACTTATTGCTCATTCTTGGAAAGACTCCTGATATGAACCATGTGACAGGCCAGAGATCTATGGATTTAAGGAGGCTGATTATGCTTTGACTGATTATTTGAAATAGTGTCGATAACCTTATAAATATGACCCACAATGCATTTTACTTCCAGAGTCCATTTTGTCATAGGATTCTCAGAAAAAAAAATTTACTTCCTAAGATCTTGGAAACTCTCAGAGTTTCTATATTAAAAACAACTTATGAAGTACTTAAGAGTTGCAATTTGATCTAGGAATCATAAATGTGATTAAAAAATATCCAATTCAGGATAAGCTCCCGGATCTAAACAATAACAGAAGAATAACCAAAATGTCCCTTCTACAGTCATAACAGACTTATTCATCTACTCACCCAGATGTGCTTGTGAGCATTGTTAAAAAATAGATTCCCATGATACTAGAATAGTTTTTCCAAGATAGTACCTATAGCAAAATTTCACTAAAAATTAATGAAATAAATAGGAATATTTATGCTTGAGAAATATCACTTTCTTTTTTATTTTAAACATTTTATTTTTAAGAACATTATGGGGAGGGGCAGTATGTGCATGTGAGTTCAGGTACCAGCAGAGGTCATAAAAAGGCACCAGATGCCATAAAGCTGGACTTACAGGCAGTTGTGAGCTGCCCAATATGAGTCCTGGGAACTGAATTCAGGTCCTATGCAAAAGTGGTACTCCTTCTTAATGGTTGAACCATGTCTCCAGACTCTCAACTTTATTTTTTTATGAAGAAAATTTTATTAATTTTACCTACCAATCACAGATCCCCCTCTTTCCTCCTCCTACTTCTCTAGCTCCCCACCCCCCAACTCCCCCCTCCTTACCCCCTACAAGAAGGTAAGCCCTCCCATGAGGAGTCAGCAGAGTCTGGTACATTCAGGAGAGGGAAGTCCAAAGGATGCTGGCTGGTAAAGATTTACTTACTGTTTGCTGTTGCTCTTTATATACCTCGATTAGATGTGGAGAAGCCCTAGGTCAATGGCATCCACCAATTGTACTATTTATTGCCTTTTTATATAAAGTGTTTTACTAGAGCAAATTAAGTCTTTTAAATGATGCGTGTGAAAATTCTCTTTGGACTTCCTTCAGGGACCGTGAGACTTTTGTGTCTCTCTCCCAACTGCTTTGAAATCTCTGATTATGTGCTTGACTACTTACCAAAGGAAGTCCAAAAAGACTTTTAAAGATTATTGGGGTCTCTACCCATCAGCTAGTTCACTGTAAGAACTAAATGCTTTGAAAACCAAGAGGAGCTTGTTCCTGCAAAAGCATATTGTTCTTAAGCCTTCCACTACACAGTTATCTGTTGCAAGTGGTAATCTGTACATATCTATAAAACAACATTTTCAAATGTGCTCACTTGCATGCTGCTATCAGTTTCTTCACTCTTTGAAACTCCCAACAATTATGACTTAAAAATTTTTTTTTTTTTTTGGTTTTTCGAGACAAGGTTTCTCTGTGTAGCTTTGCGCCTTTCCTGGAACTCACTTGGTAGCCCAGGCTGGCCTCGAACTCACAGAGATCCACCTGCCTCTGCCTTCCAAGTGCTGGGATTAAAGGCGTGCGCCACCACCGCCCGGCTCAATTATGACTTCTTATAAACTTGAATGAGAAAATTCAGGGACCAGGCAAGGAAAACCTGTGTAGTTGAGTATTTCAGAAGTCCCTGTTTCCTTTATGATGGCTCACTCCAACAATTTCTTACTAAATACTCATACCTCAGCCTCGCTGCTCCTTCAGTCTATCCTATGTACTATTACAAGAGGAATCTTTTAAAAGAGTAACATACAGTAGAAACTACTAACCTATTTTCTGTTTACCCATTCTTCACTGTGAATTCCTGCTCCTGGACACTACTTCTCCTTTGCCAGCTATTAAACTTGGCCAGTAGAGGGCGTGCACGAGGCCACAGGCTGTCATAGTGCATTCTCTGCCCAGGTCTTCTGTCCAGAATCTCCATCTACGCTAATATTCCACTGCAGATGCACAAGCATGCAGCATCCAGGAGCACCTCGCACCTGGCAGCGTGCTGCTTCCTTCGGCATTCACAGGAACAACCTCTAAGACAATGCTTCTCTCCCCACACACCTTAATGAGTGCTGTTCTCACCTTCAGCTTTGCACACAGTTCCCAGTCTCAGAACTTGTTCATGGGTGACTCACCATCACCCCCAAAGGATGAATTCATGGTGAGGTTTGCCTTTAAAGAACTTCAGCTGCCATCAGTATTTGTTACGATATATTCACGCCCTTCCCAACAACATCTGGGTGTAAAACATCTGAGAGAAACTTCATCCAGATTTGCCTCTTTTCTGTGTGATGGACAGCGAGGGCCTCGGTTATAATGGTAAGTGACTCTCCCTACTATATTGGCTATTGTTAAGTTGTTTACTCATCTAACACACACCCAGGGACATATAGTTAATACTTGTGTATAATTATATTTCCTTCTTTAAATCATTAAGTGATTTATCTCCTAATTGGAGCTTGGTTTTGATTAAAGTGATTTCCATGAAATGAAGGTTACAAATTACAAACACAATGGAGTTCTTTTAGTAAAATTACTTGGTAAATTTCAACTTAATATTATTCATAGAATTTAAGGCTGGTGATAAATACAAAGCAGGCAAACAGTAGAGCCGACTATATTGCAGTCTGTGTTCTCCATTTTCACGTATTTGCTCATGCTAATATCTATGCTTTGATTGCCTCTGAACCATCTTTCAAAATGCAAAACCTCTGGTGAAATGCCAGAATTGTCACCTAAGGTTGTGCCCCTCAAGAACAAGAAGGGGAACTTGGTTTCAAAGAAAATGCTTTTGGTAGCAATAAATTGGTTTCAGTCTCAAAAACATTTTTCACCATTTCCTATGACACACATTATACTGGTCACAATAGATGCTAAAAATAAAAATATATCTTTATACCCCCAAGTCACTCATATCCCACTGGTATATACAGAATTAATGACAAAAGAGCTACCATGTAACTCTGACAGAGTCATAAATTTATCTACACTGCAGTTAAATGTGCACAAAAACTATATATCGTTTTATTTATAACCAACACTATTTCCTGAGTAGCTTCTACAATGCTGAATAGCAGAGAAAACAAATTTCAACCTGCCTTTCATAGTAAAATGTTCACTTTATAACTTAGTGTATATATTAAACCCCAGCTTCTTCGGTATCTTAATGTTCACTCGGGATTCACTTTACTACAAAACAATTCTTCTTAACAATTCTTAACAATTCTTTGTTAGGGAATCTCTTTGCTTTCTGTTGTCATACATGTGCTGGCTGTAAGATCTGTGACATTGTTCAGGTTCTGTTCACAGATGTGCTGGTACCTGGTTTTCCAGGAATACCTTGCAGCTATGGTTTCTGAACATTGTGATGGATACTTTCTCTCCCACTGGGCCTGACTTTTGTAGTCTTGCTGGTGTTGCATATATGTTCTTATTTTCTCCCCTGTCTACCAGATGTTGCTAGAGGTAATCAGCCTATCCCATTCTTTGCTGTGGTCACCCATGGCATGCCCACAGATACTTACTTGCCCACAGTATTCCATTCACCCAGAACAAGCAAGAAGCTCTGTCCCAGGACCAAGGAGAGTCAAGGGTAACTAAATGACAACAGGACAGTTCTACTGAAGCACAGCACTCTGCTTCCACGGGACTTTTCTGGGCTATGTGGTGCCCATAAGAGTTCCAGGAAGGAAGAAGAGCCTTCAGTGATCTCTCAAGTTTTACACTCCAAGATTTGCTTTAAAAGGATGAATTTAGGTCTCTCACATCTCAAGAAGTGTCTTCTTGTATATCTGATGGGACATCTCTATAGTTCTTTAATGCTAGGAGATGTTTACCCTCTTCCTTTTTGTTTCTGAGGTTTTATCTACATCTTAGTTTTCCTTCCTTGAATACCTTCACTTTGGCAAGCAGGAAGCCTGGCTTACTCTTCAAAAACAGCAGCAACAAAAAAGATCTTTCTGCTAATCACTTCAAGATCATTTAGTTAAGGCATTGTCTTCTTTTCTTGGTATTGCCTGAAAACTACAAACAAAATGCCTGATTTTCTTTCCTTGCCTTGATAGAGATCCCATAATTTATATTTAAAACCTCCTTTCCTTCACATTGGAAATGTGCCTGCCTCACTAGCTCAAGCACATTGTTTCATCTGACAGACACTAAGCCATGAAGATACAGACAAAAATCGTATACTAACCAGTGTTCCTCTACTGACATTCTGCTACAGTAGCCACGCCTTAATTTCCCTATGGAGTATACAGAAACAGGAATAGACTGGAGTCAGAAATACATTTCAAAATAATAATAAATATAAAACAAACCCCTTTCATCAATACACAAAGAAAATAGTAATTAATGGTTATTAATTTAACACAATAATTTAATTTATTAATTAAATAATTTAATGCAAATTACAAAAGAATTTTTTTTTTTTTGGTTTTTTGAGACAGAGTTTCTCTGTGTAGCTTTACGCCTTTCCTGGAACTCACTCTGGAGCCCAGACTGGCCTCGAACTCACAGAGATCTGCCTGGCTCTGCCTCCCAAGTGCTGGGATTAAAGGCGTGCGCCACCGCCGCCTAATGGGATAATACAAGCAAAAATATCCTAGTGGTTATAAATCATATAGTCTTTCTGTGTTCTTCATACCTTACGTAGTTCCTCTTATATTATGGTAACAACAAAAGAAACAAACACAAAGAGTATTTGTTCAACTAAAGTTAAGGGGATTGGTGTGTCATTCCAAGTTTCATATTAAATAAGTAGAAATTAAAGACATTTGTTTATCCTTTAACAACATTAACACATATTAACATGCCAAAACCTTCTCATAAACACTCAAACAGAACCAGAATTGTCTTAGAAAGTTGAGTTTATTTTCATTTCTACTAAAAATTAATACATTTAAATTTTAAAAGGAATGTGGAGATGATGCTGGTAACCCAGGTTCTAGAAAACTCACCAGGCAGCCTAGGAACTGTATGACTATAGTTAGGCCTAGAGGACCTTGAAGCTCCTCCCTGAGGATTAGCTCTCACAGTATCTGATGGTGCTATATCCTTTTTTTTTTTTTTTAAGCCTATGCACATTGTTAAACACACTGTAATCTTAAAGGCTTTTTTTTCCATCTGAACCTGCTTTACCATGTATCTGTCAACTTTTCTGTCTGCATGAGCAAAACTTTAAACTACACACAGCTTAACTCACAGCATGCTGGCAGCTCAAGCCCTCAGGCAGTGGCTGAGAGATGTGTTGCTGTACCTTGGCCCACATGAGAAACTGTGGGACTAGGAAGCCTCATTTGGCTCCGCGTTTGTGTGTTTGGAGCCCTTTCTTAAGCTTTTGCAGGTCTTATGTGAAAATATGTGCACCAGATTGTACTCCATGTGTAGTCAGTGTTTCTCTGCCCACCAGCCAGCTCACAAAATCATGACACTGACACTTATTATTAATTATGAAAGCTTGGCAGATAGCTTAGGCTTGTTCCTAATTACTTCTAATAACTTAACTCGTATCTTTTAATCTATGTTCTTTTACCTGGCTTGGTTACCTTTACTCTGTATTGCCCATCCTGCCTCCTCTTCATCTGGCTGGGGACCTCCTTCTTCTTCACAGCATTCTCTATGGCTGGAAAATCCTGACTAGTTATTGGCCATTTAGCTTTTTATTAAACCAATCACAGTGACATATCTTCACACAGTGTAAAGGAATATTCCACAACAGTCTTCTCCAGCTGTAAAGTTGCAAATAGCAATGATAACCAACATGCAAGATATCCCCAATGGTACAGTAGTGGCACTTACATCTTGGGAATAACCAACAGCTGTCTAATTGGACTTGAGGCCTGTTCAGTAGGAGGAAATTCTTGCCTGGTACTATAAACAGCCAATTACACGTGACTACTGAGGACATGGAACCTAGAGAAGAACCTAGCACCGCCACTTTTGTATGCCAGTATAATTTATAAGTGCATTCTAAATATCTATACACATGTATTAGTGTTCTCTCACCTTCCATCAAAGATGTTTCTTTTTGCAGCAGTTGGAGACAATTACAGAATACAGCAATGGTCAAAATGCAGACAACATTTAACTATGTGGTATCCAGGCCCAGTTGTTACATCTATAACACAATCACTACATCTAATGTTCAGGGAATAGCACACAAAACAGAGTGGAAAGATCGTAAGAGCAATAGGACAATGCTATTTGCTGCAAGAGGGTCTTCTATAAACAATATCAAAGAGCACCCATGAAATCTCAATTATATAATTGCCTAAACACAACCAGCACAATGGTAACACCAGGTGACATGTCAATGTAGATGGCAACCTCACTGGCCACACCCTTAGATGAAGACCTACAGGCAATTAATGGCTGCTGGAAAAGGAAAAATTAATCTTGTCCAAGGATGATACCTTTATAGGCTATCCAGTCTCAAGCATTGAGCCATATATGTACATATATACATATGTACCATATATGTATATACATACATATAGATTCATATGTATATATGTATATGACATATGTATATGTATACACACAGATGAGTAACACTAAATATACTGAGCAGGTAATAGGTGATTGATAAGTAGATGATAGATATATCTATATAGCTATGTAGTAATGATACTTAAGAAGTCATGAATTTGAGAGTAAATCAGAGACACAGAATAGAAGGGGTATGGGGGTAGAAATGATATAAATACTACCCTCATGTATGAAATTCTAAAAAAATTAAAATAATAAAATTTATGTTTCACACAGATACCTCTTACAAATAATTTCTGAAATTTTCTATTGAAGGGAGTCTAGTTTGTTGATTTTGGTGGAGCAAGGGATGCTTTTGTTTTTAAGAAAGAAATCATTATTGCATGTAAAGTTCAAAACATCCTTCTTTTCCTGATTGATTCTGTAGTCACAATAAGCATTTCACTGTAAGTGAGTGTCACCTTGAGATTCAGCTGGAGGGAGAATAAATCAATGATTTACTTTAAAGAAAAACACCTAGCTTTAGGCAAAAAAATAAAATAGAATTCAGGACAATAAGTGAAGCAGTACATGTCCTGCTCACAAATTTTATTAGGGATTCAACAAAGAGCTGATAAATCCAGCACTGTTCTGTCAGTCACCTCAGCTTCCATCTAGGCTTTCTGTCTGAAGTAGTGTTTGTAAGCCTAGACAAATGAAAATGCTAACCCTGACCAGAATAGATAATCCACATGAGAACTCAGTAGGTCTTGTGATTTAAATGTATCAGCTACACACAACAAAATACACTGATCTGACTTGGTATTATTCCACAAGAACGTAATTAACATATTCAGATATGGTTTTAAATAAAAATAAATAAATCAGCAATATGTTTAGTAAGACAGTAGTGACATCTGCAAATGAATGGAGAAGCCTGTACTCCACAACAAGAAGTGTCACAGTTAATTTTATGCTACTACAAATGATAAATTAATTACAAGAGAAAAGGCATTGTCTTTTCATTTGGATTACCATCAGTGTGATTGCGGCGCAGCTCGTAAATACTCAAAAGTTAGAAGTTGTTTGTTGCAAGGTTGAATTCGGAGAAACACTCGTGCTGCCACAGGAGTAGAAAATGATGTGATGTTATGGAAGAGAGTTTGGCATCATCTAGAAAGATTGCCTATGCTAACTTTGAAATAAAAAGTCCAGTTTGTAAAACTTTATCCTTTAAATGTCATGAAAAAAAATTAAAGACATATGCAAATGAGAATTATGATTTATAACAAAGATTGAAATAACCACTAATTAAAAAATATGACATGTCAACTATTTGGTCTAAACAATGAAATGTACATATTTCTACTTAAAAAGTAGTAATTAACTGTGTACTGCTATGGATTGATTTCCAATATATTCCTAAATAGAAAAAGTATACATATGCATGTTAACATTCATCTAAAACTATCAATGATACATTGTTAAGAATATATATATTTAATTAATTCTTAATGTAAACCTTATGAACTTTGTTATAAAAAGATTGCAAATAAAAAATTACAAATAAAAAAATAATACACTGAGATTGACCAGACCCAGAGACTATACATCTCCATAAACTTCTCTACAGTTAGAATAGCCATTCTGAAGCTGTAGAGTTTCAGTTTCACTATCAATTTATTTTTATGCACATATCCACCACAAGAAACAAAAACAACAAAATACACATGACTTAGTTAGACTAGACTAGAAAAATAGTAGCTTCATATCCTCTTTCATAACTCATGCCAATTACCTGCATTCTATCTGCCCTTATCCCACAATAATCATTGCAATATTAGGGGATAAAGAATATATTTTTAAATTAAAGAGTACTTCATCATAATTTTTAATATGTAAATTCATAATAATTTTAAAAGAACCTAATATATTACTTATAAAAAATTCTACATAATATTGGTATTTTTTAAAAGTTTGCAGGTAAAGGAGAAATATAAAGCAATAATTTTGTGACTCTATGTGAACTGAACTTTAGAGTAACCAAACAGTTGACAAAAAAAAGATTCCCCTTCTAGCTGGTAAGCAAAGAAGGATTAAAAATATTAGGATAGAGCTTCTTATCTTGTGCTTGGATAATCATTAATAGCTGTAAAAATAAAGAAAATTAAACAACATATTTCTCTTGATATCCATAGTCAATGTCACCTGTCAAAGAATCAGCAAAATTACAGAATTTCTACCTGGTCAGTCTAAATTAAAGAGGCATTTCACAGAATACAAAGAAGCAGCCTAATGTGAAGTAATACATGAAGATTGCAATCTCTTTGTAAAGTTCCTGATGCTTCAATGGAGTAGTTAGAAGGGGAGGAGAGGAAGAGAGAAAGTTTCTGTGAATGATCAATTCCTTGAACCAATTCTGGAAGCTCATAATCATAATTGAAACAAATGATTTTTAAAAGTGAGATAGAATATCGAGCCCCAAACTGCCATCCAAGTACCTCTGTTTATACTCATGGATTTGTGTTGCCCTCAGCCTTGGTCAGAAGGTTTGTTTGCAGTATACAGTGGTTAATGCTAAGACCCATGACAAGTCAATAAAGCTGAAATAAGTGGCTGTTCAGTGCTCATTCTTAAAAGGAACATCTATATTACCCCTCCAACGCTCAGGAAGCATCACAGAAGAGGGGCAGAAAGAACGTAAGAGCTGGTGAATGGGAGGACTGCTCTACTGTACTATCTTCCAGATATGACAATGACTATTTCACTCATGAACTCAGCAACAGTGGCTACCTGTAGCAGGAATCTTAAAAGTTCTTATTAATAAAATCAAACATGAGGCCAGTTATTGGGGTGAAATGCTGGAAGATCAGGGAGACAGAACAAGCCACAGCTTCCTCATTTGGCCAATTCCTCAGGTAGTCTTGTTTCCTCAGACTGGAAGCTTCTGTGTCCTCATCTCAATGGCTCTCAGATGAACTGCTGTTAGAAGCCTGAAAGCTTAACCAGCCAAATGCTTCTAGTTCCAGGTCCTCACGCCTTATATATCTTTCTGCCTTCTACCATCACTCCCTGGGATTAAAGGTTCACTCCTTGGAATTAAAGGCATGAGTCACCATGCTTGGCTGTATCCTTGAACACATGGATTTCTGTCTCTGGATTGCTAGGATTAAAGGCGTGTGCTACCACTGCCTATCCTCTATGTTTAATATTGTGGCTGTCCCATTCTCTGACCCCAGGTAAGTTTATTAGGGTGCACAATATTTCGGGGAACACAATACCACCACAGCTACCTACACAAAACCTGTGCAAGACTGGGCCACCAGTGTTCCTTCACGACAGGGAAGGGACTCGTGAGGCCCCACCCCTCCCTGAGGAACTTAATGATTGCTGGGGGAAGGGAAGTCATACTTCTTAGTGGTGTACTCTCTCAATATTGTCCTTCCTCAAATAAGTAACTCCCATCCATGCTTATGCTGCAATCTCTAATTCAGCGGTTCTCAACCTGTGGGTCATGATCAAATGATACTTCCACAGGGGTTGCCTAAGACCATTGGAAAACACAGATATTTACAATTCATAACAATAGCAAAAATACAATTATGAAGTAGCAATGCAAATAATTTTATGGTTGGGGGTCACCAAAACAAGAGGAACTGCATTAAAAGGTCACAGCACTAGGAAGGTTGAGAACCACTGATCTCATTAAATGTGGTGCCTTCACATACAAAGTTTTAATACCTGAAGATAGGATGGAAACTTGGAAAGAAGAAGGGCTTTGTTTGGAAGGGAAAGCATTTAAGAAAGGATAATGGGGGAACTATGATCAAAGAACACTTTACAGAGGTAAGATCCCTTGTGACAAAAATAGCTTATCTGGGCAGCACAGCAGAGCTGACCCTGTAGACAGGGATGAGAATGAGCAGCCTCAAGAATGTGAGCATGAGGAGAGTGGTCCCTGCACCTCACCTAGGCAACACAGTAAAGCTGGCACTGATGGTGTAGATGTAGGAGAGCCCATTCTGATGGCAAGAAAGCAGGGAACTGGCCCCTCCTCTTGCTCCTCTGGCCCCACCCTTCATCTGCCATATGGCAGCATGGGCAGGGCAGAGATGTTCTCCCCCGACCTGGCCCTCTACATCTGAGGTGAGAGGAAGAGTTGGCCCTGAGGTCATAAGAATGGGGAAGCTGCTCCTCCCCCTCAGGCCCCTGGGCAGCACAGTAGAGCAGCCCCTGTTGGCAGAGGTGTGGGTAAGCTAGCCCCAAAGTTGTGAGTATGGAAGAACTGTCCTCACTATTCATCTGTCATGCTGCAGCGTGGGAAGGGGAGAGATGCTCCCATTACTCCTTGGCCCTCACCTCCTGAGACAGATAAGGGAGCTGACCCTCCCCCATACCATCTGGAGCACTCAGGAAAACAGACCCTTTTCCTCACCTGGGCAGCACAATAGAGTTGACCCTATTGACAGGGGTGTAGGGGCAAGTGAACAGCCCAGAGAAAGGAGCATGGGAGATCTGGCCTCACCCCTCATCTGCCATATGGTGGAGTGAGAAGGGGAGAGATGCCCTCCTCCCTCCCCCACTTACTCCCTGTGGCAGGAGGGAGAGCTGGTCCTGAGGTCATAAGAATGGGAGAGCTGTCCCTGCCCCTCACCAGCCACAGCACTCAGGAGAGTGGTCACTGCACCTCACCTAGGTAACACAGTAGAGCTGGTACTGATGGTGTAGGTGTAAGAGAGCCCATTCTGAGGGCAAGAAAGCAGGGAACTGGCCCCTCCTCTTGCTCACTGCTGTAAGGGGTGAACTGCAGAGCTCACAGGGGAGGTAGTAGTGAGGACAAGGGAGTGCTGGCAGGCTGACCAACCCTGCAACTATCCAGGTCCAGAACCAGGGTTGTGAGTTGGCTCACGCCCAACATCCACCCCACCTATGATCTGCTGGAGCATGAGAAGGGGCCAGTCCTGCAGACCCAAAGCTTCAGAATCTCCATGACACAGGGCAATAACAGGATATCCAAGAGGAGTCCCAGTAAGCAACCAGCATCAATAGTGTAGCAGAAGCCTTGAGTCAGACCAATGACTCTTTGCAATAAACACAAATATAGATATATGGGGGAAAGGGTTTACTGAATGACTTACACACTGCAGCTTCCATGATGAGATTGATTTTTCCTTTTTTTAAAATTTTCTCTTAAATTTTATTTTATTTTGTCAGGGAGGTTGAAAGGGCAGAGGGTGGATACAAAGGGACAAGGAACAGGGAAATGACTGGGATCAAGATGCATGCTGTGTAAGACACGAAGAATAAATAAAAAGAAAGTTTAAAAAATACTGAGTAACTGTATCTAAAAACACTAATAAAATCATATGTTGTGACAAAAGTTTAATAAAAATAAAATAAGTAAAAATAAAGCAATGAATAATTACCTAGACTCAGGTTAAAGAAAGAAGAAAATAAAACTAACCTCCTTCATACCTCAGGAAATAAAGGCAGTATACAGCAAGCCCATAGCCAACATCAGCTTAAATGGAGAGGAACTTAAAGCAATTCCACAAAATCAGAAACAAGACAAGGCTGTCCACTCTCTCCATACCTATTTAATATAGTATTTGACGGCGTAGCTAGAGCACTAAGGCAACTGAAGGCGATAAAGGAAAAACAAATTGGAAAGGAAGAGTCAAAGTATCTTTATTTGCAGATGATGTGATAGTACACATAAGTGACCCAAAAACCCAGCAGCTCCTACATCTGATAAATACATTCAACAGAGTAGCTGGATACAGAATTAACTCATAAAAATCAGTAGCCCTCCTATATACAAACTACAAATGAACTGAGAAAGAAATCAGGGAAACAGCACCGTCCACAATAGCCTCAAAGAATATAAAGTATCTTACGGTATCTCTTATCAAGCAAATGAAAACTTGCATGATAAAAACTTCAAGTCATTGAAGAAAAAAATTGAAGAAGATATCAGATGCCGGAAAGACCTCCATGTTTATGGATCTGTAAGATTTGCATAGTGAAAATGACCGTCCTACCAAAAACAATCTACAGATTCAGTGCACTCTTCATCAAATTCCAACATAATTCTTCACACATCTTAATAGAACAAGTCTCAGCTTTATACAGAAACACACACACACACACACACACACACACACACACACACACACAAAGATAACTAGAACAATCCCGAACAATAAAAGAACTGGTGTAATGTCACCATTCCCAATTTCAAGTTGCACTGTAAAGCTATAGTAATAAAAACAGCATGGTATTGGTACAAAAATAGACATGTTGATCAATTGAATGGAATTGAAGGAATAAACTCACACACTTATGGACACCTGATTTTTGACAGAGGCCAGAAATACACACTGGAAAAAGACAGCATCTTCAACAAATGGTGTGCTGGTCAAAGTGGATGGCTGCATGCAGAAGAATGCAAATAGATCCATACTTATCACCCTGCATAAAACTCAACTCTAAATGGATCAAAGACCTCAACATAAAACCAGATGCTCTGAACCTGACAGAAGAGAAAGTGAGAAATGGCCTTGTATTCGTTGACACGGGAGATGACTTTCTGAACAGAACACCATTAGCACAGGTACTAAGATCAACAATTAATACATGGGACCATATGAAATTGAGAAGCATCTGGACAGAAAGACACCACCATTAAGCCAAAGTAGCCTACAGAAAGGGAAGATTATTACCAACCATGCATCCAATAAAAGGCTAATATCCAAAATATATAAAGAGCTCAAGAAACTAGATTATCAAGAAGACAAGTAATCCAATTTTAAAATGGAGTACAGATATACACAGAGAATTCTAAACAGATGAAACTTAAATGGCTGAGAAACACTGAGAGAAATATTCAACACCCTAGTCATTAGGGAAATGCAAATCAAAACTACTTTAAGATTTCATCTTATAGCTGTCAGAATGGCTAAGATCAACAAAGCAAGTGACAGCTCATTCTGGTGAAGATGTGGAGTTAGAAGAATGCTCATACATTGCTGATGGAGCTGCAAACTCATATAGCCACTATGGAAATCAGTGTGGCAGATCTGACTCAGTAAGATGGACTTTGATCCTCCTCAAGAACCAGCTATACCACTCTTGGGCACATACCCAAAGGATGCTTCATCCTACCACAAAGACACTTACTCAACCATGTTTATTGTTGCTCTTTTCTTAATAGCCAGGAATTGAAAATAACCTAGATGTTCTTCAGCGGAAGAATGGATAAAAAAAATTGTGATACATTCACACAATGGAATATCACTCAAACATTAAAAAACATGAAATTTTCAAGCAAATGGATGGAACTAGAGAAAAATCATCCTGAGTGAGGTATCCAAGACCCAGAAAGACAAATACAGTATGTATTTGCTTATATAGTATATTAGCTGTTAAGTCAGTATTAACAAAGATACAATCCATAGAACCATAGAACTCCAGAGGGTAGGTATCAAGTAAGGGCCTAGAGGGAACAGATAAAAATCATTAGGAACAGGAAATTGAATAGATATTTATGGATGGATGGGGGCAGTCTAGAATGGGATGATAAAGTATGGCTGAGAAAGGGAGAGCATGTAGCAGGAGGGAATATGGGAAGAGGCAGCTAAAACTAAAGGGCATTTTAGGGGTAGTATGGAAACCTAATATGGTAGAAACTACCTAAGATATATATACATATATGAAGGCAATCCTAGTGAAATCTACAAATAATAGTGGAGACAGAGACCTATCTGCCAAAGAAAGCTTCCAGCACCAGGATTGAGTTACATCCAATTGTATTGTTGGCCAAAGGGGTCTCATGGGAATCCCCCCAAACAACCAACGTTGTTGTCAAGGCAATAGGTTGCTCTCCACAAACTGATATCAAGGCTCTGTTACTGAAGACAGCACCTACACAATTCACTGAACATGGAGATGCCAAGCCGGTGCCTACATAGAGCTTTCACCCCTATGGTCCAGTGTCTTTGTTACAGGAAGGAACTCTGCACACTATCAAAAGAGAAAGGTAAACACCCAGCCAGTCACAAAGCCTTTATCAACAATGGTGTACTACCTGCAAGGTATGCTAGAGCAACGGTGGCACAAAGCTTGTGGGAGTGGCCAATAAACAATTGATCTGACTTATGTCCCACTCCAAAAGATGGAATACATACCCACCACTGCTTGGGTGACATAGAACCTGAGACTTTATAGCACAGATACTGAGGACAAAACTAAATAATTCTGGTTTAAAAAAAAAAGAAATAAGAATGAAAAATGTGTGGTAATAAAATGACTCCTAATAACATTCTGCTATACTAATAGTTCAGTGCCTTATTTAACCATCATCAAAGAAGCTTACTCATGCAGCAGACGGGAACAAATATTGATACCCATAGCCAGACAGACATCAAGCAGAGAGTGAGAGACCTTGGAACACTCAGCCCTAAATGGGATGTCTCCATCAAATCCCTCCCCTCAGAGCTCAGAGATCCCTGTGGAAGAGGAGTAAGAAAGAATGTAAGAACCAGAGAGGATGGAGGACACCAAGTAAACAAGGCAATCTGAATCAACATGATCAAAGGTCAGGTGAACTCACAGAGACTGAAGCAACAAGCACAGGGCAGGTGCAAGTCTGCACCAGGTCCTCTGCAAGTGTTCTTATGGGAGTCCTGATCCTGTGAAGGAGTGTGTCTTTAACTCTTGTGCCCTCTCTTGGGCTCTTTTCCTTCTGTCAGTCTGTCTTATCTGACTTCAAAGTGATAGTTTTTGTTATATCTTATTATGTTTTGTTTTCTTTTTAAAAATTAATAAATGAATTAATATAAACCTAGACACCAGAGTAAATGTTAACAACAGAACTGTCATTTATACCTGCTGGGAGAGGGAAAATCCAGTTTTCCTCAATGGATTGACATTGGGTATATCAACCATTCCAGGGCAGCTCTCATGTTCAGGAGCAGTTGACCATCAAATAATCGACTCTACGAGAGAGAGAGAGAGAGAGAGAGAGAGAGAGAGAGAGAGAGAGAGAGCTGAGGTCCTTATACATTAGGAAATTGTAATTTTAAATGTGATCACAGGAATCAGAAGTAAAAAATTATTGGTAACTTCTAACAAATTTTTTCTCTGACATGTAAATATTCATTTCAAAATAAAACAGAAAAGGGAAAGTGGGAATAAAGGTAGATAAAATAAGATTGGAAAACCTTATGTGTGTTTACTGGCCATTTGTACTTCATCGTTTAAAATGTCTGTTCAGCCGGGCAGTGGTGGCGCACACCTTTAATCCCAGCACTCAGGAGGCAGAAGCAGGTGGATCTTTGTGAGTTTGAGGCCAGCCTGGTCTACAGAGCGAGATCCAGGAAAGGCGCAAAGCTACATAGAGAAACCCTGTCTCGAAAAAAACCAATAAATAAATAAAAATAAAATAAAAAATAAAATATCTGTTCATTTACATAACCTATTTATTGATAGGGATTTGTCTTCCATTCTATAGAATTGTCTCTCTTCATTGTGTTGACTGATTTCTTCTTTTTCTGTGAAGAATCTTTTTAATTTAGTGCAATGCCATTTCTCAAAATTGCTTTTGTTTTTCAAGCTATAAGAGTTCTTTTTTTTTTTTCATTTTATTTTTTTTATTATTATTTTTTTATATTCTACAATACAATTCAACTTTACAAGAGTTCTTTTAAGAAAGTTATTACCTACAACTACATCTTGAACTCTTTTGTCAATGTTATCCCCCAAAGAGTTCCAAAGTTTTAGAGTTCACATTAAGGTACAGGATCCATTTTGAGTTTATTTTTGTACAATGTAAGAGATAGAGATAAGTGATCTGGTTTTATTGATAGCCAGTTTTCCTTGGTACCAGGATCAGATGGCTACAGCTACTTGGGTTTATTTTTGGATATATACTTATATTCAGTTGATTTATAGGTCTTTTTTATTTTTGGCTAGTGGCATTTTATTTTTGTTGCTATAGCCCTACAGTACAATTTGCAGTCTAATATTATGATGCCTCCTACATTACACTTTTTGCTTAGGTTTGCTTTGGCTATTTGACATCTTTTTTGTTCCCATATGAATTTTAGCATTTTTCTACTATTAATAATGTCATCAGAAGTTTTATGGGGATTGCATTATATTTATATACTGCTCTTGGTAAGACATATATTTTAAGAACATTTATTCTACCAATTAATGAACATAAGAGAGCTTTCTGTCTCCCACTGTCTTTCATCATTTCTTCCTTCAATGTGTTATTGTTCCTATTGTAGAGCATCTTAATATATTTAGTTAAGTTTATGCCTAGGTATTTTTAAGCTGTCGGAAATAGGATTGCCTTCCTTCTTTTCTATTGAGTTCATTGTTGGTGGATAGAAAAATTACTCATTTCTGTATGCTGATATTGCATCTTACCACTTTGTTGAGAGTGTACAACAGATCTAATAGTTTTCTACTGTACCGTTTAGGTTCTTCTAAGAATATATATTTAGCCAACAGGAAAATGCAAATCACATATGAATATTTGGAGTTATGAATGAAAGATGGGAGACATATAATGCAATGTTTCCTCAGATATGAGAGTACGACATATAGTAACCACAGAAACCAGAAAATTATTGGGGTGTGTATGTGAGAGAGAGAGAGACAGACAGACAGACAGACAGATAGACAGACAGAGACAGAGAGAGATATTTTTCTCAGCTATAAAAAATGGAATTAGGTTAGGTCTTTTTCAAGAAAATGGATAGAACTAGAGATGGGCTTTTTATATAAAATAAGTCCATTCCACAGAGAAAAATATTATAATTGCCCTCATATGTGATTACTAGTGTGAAAGGGAACAAGAGACTAAAAGGAAACTTCTAGGTGTGAAGGAGAAGGAGGATATGGGAAGCAGGACAAGAGAGAGTGAGTGGATGATACTGTTTAAGAAGTTTATTGAACTTAGAAAACTTAGGTACTTGCTGGCAGGATAGGCCACTGGACAATTGGCAGGCTGGCATTGAAGGCTATAGTTTGTACCACTTTCGGTATTATCTATGGTTATCAGCCATCCAGATGTTATGAACCCCAGTAAATGTTTCAATCACTGTGAACCACATTATTACCTTCCCTTCCATGATAGAAAGTAGTCCTTAATCCAGAAACCAAAATAATTTTAAATTGCTTCTCTCAGGTCACAATGAAACAGTGATAAGAAAGTTAACTAATATGGGTATTTGACATAATACTTAACATAACTCTGTTTGTTAAGCAAAATATATATGCTATATGCTACTTATGTGTTCCTTTTCTCACTGATGTAACCAAATACATGACAAGGCCACTTATGAAAGGAAGGCTTTACTTTTCTTTACAGTTTGAAGGGATATCTTGTTGAAGAAGGCAGTAGTGTAAAGCAATGGGTTACAGTATATCTACACTCAAGAAGCAGAGAATATCATTCTCCTTTCCATTCAGCCTTGACTAATGTCACCCACTGTGATGATTAGTTTTTTGTCTACTTGACACAAACCTGGTTCATCTGGGTAGAGGGAAATTCAATTAAGAAAATTCCTCCAGCATATTGGCCTGGAAGAAAGTTTGTGAGACGTTTTCTTGATGAAATGTTGATATGGCCCAGATCACAATATGGGTGATGCCACTTCTAGGCAGGTGTCCCTGGGTTATATAAGAAAACAGGATGGGAAAAACCATAGGGAGCAAACCAGTAAGAAATGTTCCTTTATGGCCTCCAGTTCTGTCCTGTCTCCATGTTTCTTCTCCATTAAGTTCCTGTCTTGACGTCCCTCAATGATAGACTATGATCAGGACATGTAAGACATGTAAGACAGGTACAGTTTTACCTTCCCAAGTTTTTTTTTTGGTCAGTGTTTTATCATGGCAATAGAAAAATCAAACAAACATACTCAGTTTAGTGTAGGTCTTCCCATATCCATTAACTTAATTCAGAGAATCCCTCACAGACATAGCCATGCGTTGTTTCCATACTGACTCTAAATCTCATCAAGTCAGCAATCAAAATTAACCATCACAACTCTACCATTGCTAACTTGACACCAAATATATTGCTAAATCATAACATTTCACTGCTCTCCACTGACATCTCATTTGTATCTCATAAGACAAAAACACATCTAGTATGTCTCTAAAACTCTTCATACTCTTTGGCACTCCTGACACCACTAAAAAGTCCAAAGCCTCTTCTCAGAGTCAAAGGAATTACCTAATTGGAAGTTCCTACAAAACTATATACTTCCAACAAAGGATAGCACACAATAAATATCCATATTCCAAAGTGGAGGAATGGGAGCATAGCAAAAAAAGGGGGGGGGGGATTAGACCAAAGTGAAATAGAAAGCTGAGCTGGCATAAAACCATTGGATTCTGTATCTCCATATCTGACATCTGGGACTTGTTACAGGATCAATTAGTTTCTAAGGGATTCCTGTTCTATTCCCTCTGCTTCTGTTTCTTGAAGCACACAAACCCATTCTCTTATGTTGGTTCCGCTCCAGACCTGCAATGGTCCTCAGAAAAAATCCCATGATTCTAGAACCCCCATTTCAACTTAAATTTCATACCTTCATGAAATGGTCACTTAAGGCCTCCTTGCAAGGAGTACAACTCTAACACATGTTGCTTTCATATCAGCCAACTTACTCACTGCACTATATTCCCAGATCTAAAATACATTTGCCATAAAATTTGAATAACTTAATGTCACATTTGATTTTATATTTCCCAGATGTTAGAATTTATTTTATTCTTGTGAAGTAAAACAGTAAATAGAATAAGTATGGGAAGTGAGCATCATGGGGGCAGCAGGTTTGTGTGACACACTTGACCTCCATTATTTTTCAAAGCACACACATCTGTCTCTGGGTTTTACCTGAGGACTACTATAAATAGAAATAGCAAAGCTGTGTTGGAGGAACAATAATTTTTTTAAGTTTTCCTGCCATTTGGGAAACTATAATAAATCTATATTTAAACACAATGTGTATTTTAAATTAACATGATATATGAACCATAGAGAAATTGAAAGAATATGATTAGAAAGATCTGAAATGTTGGAAGCAACACGATTATGGCATAGGGACAATGGTAAGGCAGGCAGGGGCTCAGCTTGTGACATTTTCACAGTGGTTCATCCTAATTATTAATGTAAAAGGTGCTTGGTCAGTTAATTCCATAAATTATTGGCACAAATGCCCAAGATCATTTTTCTGTCCCTCTCTCATGTGACTTGAGGAAGGGTGTTGCTTTGTATGTTCCATCTTTCATGTTCATAAAACAACTTTTGTTTTTAGCTAAAATTCTAAGAATTCTTGTTTGTTTGTCTTTCTCCACTATTTTCCCAGATCTTTAACATAGAAACCCAGCACTGATAATTTTTCTCTCTGTTTAGAAGGGCAGTGGGAAAGGCTTAAGCTCACAGGACATTGCAGCTCATGAGAAAGTCAAGGAAGAGGTAGATAGTAGATAGCTACTGGGCCAAGGTTTCTAGGCAGTGTGTGAAATACCCTTAACCCATTGCCCCTCATTCCATAGAGACAGGAGGGCACATCTTGCTCCTGACTAGGGAAGGCACAACAGACACATAGTGCATCTGTTGGTCATTTTGGTCAAAATACCTGGGAATAGACAAGCAGTGTCACACTGGTGTCATTTTTTTTTACCCCAAAGAACTTTTTATTTTTTCATGCAAGTTTTATCTTCTACAGTTACACATGTCTGAATGTGAACCAAGCATTAGGCAAAAATCATAGTTATCATGTGTATTGATTTCTCTGCTATTGTTCATTTTCCTAACAACTTAGGCTCTCATTATTGTTGCAGTTTCTTTTGCAACAACTACTACTTTCCCCCTTTCTTTTCATTCCAAATAGTACCATTCAGCTGTATGTCCTTGTCAAGTTGGTATGCAGTATCTGTACTTTGAGTGTGTCATTCTCAGACTCACAAATACTCAGGCAAGTGTTTAATCCTTACCTTCTGCCCCATACTTCTCCATTCAGATTTTTTGTGACAAATCCCACTTCTTGGTCCCTTTATTCCAACTGCTCCAGTTGCATGTTGTCTGAAAAATTCTGAACTCTCAGCCGGGTGGTGGTGGCGCACACCTTTAATCCCAGCACTTGGGAGGCAGAGGCAGGCAGATCTCTGTGAGTTCGAGGCCAGCCTGGTCTACAAGTGAGATCCAGGAAAGGCGCAAAGCTACACAGAGAAACCCTGTCTCAAAAAAAAAAAATCTGAACTCTCTTGTGCTCACTCTTTTCAAGGGGGCCCTTAGACACTCTATTCTAAGAGAGTTCTTAAATGTTGTAGGCAATATGTCTTGGAAGAAGTCTAAGCAAATTATAAGAGATATCATCAGCAATTCAAAATTCAGGAAGGGGAGCATGCTGTATCTTTTAAACAGATGCAAAGATGGAAGCACAACAAAAGGACTTGGGTTAGTTGCAATAAAATCCAAGGTCTATGGGCGGTAGAGGATGTATATTGGGAAATACTAGATTGTTGTGAGTGGCCTTTTCCTAATTGAAAAACTAGACACATCATAAGCTTCATCAAGACATCTGTTGCAAATAACTATGTTCTCTTAAGCAAGGAAAGCATTGAAACCAAGTGTTTCTAGGATGATTGGAGACAATGAACACAGTTGCAAGTTCCAATTCCCACGATTGCTGTGGAATATCTTTCTGTACGCTCCAAATATGTGTTGCTCTGATTGGTTGATAAATAAAGCCATTTGGCCTATGACAAGGCAGCTTAGAGGCAGGTGGGAAATTCAAAGAGAGAGACAGGAAGAAGGTGGAGAGAGACGTCAGTGAGCTGCCCAAAGAGCAACATGTAATGGGACACAGGTAAAGCCATGGAACATGTGGAGATATATAGACTAATAGTTATGGGCTAATTTAAGATATAAGAGATAGCTAACAAAAAGTTTGAGCCATGGCCATGCAGTTATATTTAACATAAGCCTCTGTGCATTTACTTGGGGAATGTGAGTGGGAAAGATTTGTCTCAACTGCTGGCAGGCCGGGACACAGAGAAACTTCCAACTACACACGATTACTTTAAAGAGCTCATGAATGAAGACAGGTTCTCAGACACATGGTTATCTCGTGACACACACTCACTTCAGTTCATGCACTGATACATACCTCACAGTAAGCAATATGACAGACATATAACATGCTCAGGACACATTGTGACTACAAGGAGATACTGGTGTCACCAGAGGTAAAGATAGACAGCAAAGCACTGAGGCCTCTGGTCTCCATCCTCATGATTCCCAAAGATCAGAGTGCATGCATTTTTATTTTCACTTAATAAAGTGACAATATTCACCCTTATTTTATTTGTTCATCCTCCATGAGAATATGCTTGATTTTGAAGTTTAGCTCTTCATTGTTTCTTTTTATTCTTTTCCTTATTAAATCCAACAATTAGTTTCCATTTAATTAGTCCCAAATTTTATAGAAAACTGCAACTGTAACAGTTTGAACAAAGGTACCAAAAAGTGGGATTTGCGACCAAAGATTTGAATGGAGCAGTGTAGAGTAGGAAGTGAGAATCAAACACTTTGATAGACAGCTGATAATCCACTTGGAAGTGTATAAATATTTGAGAGCAGCATGCAAATAATATACTGAGATGCATACATGAATGTAATTTTGAGAACTTTATATGAAATATATCTGACTAGTGCAGATACTACTAGCAGTGTTAGGTCACTGGGAATCACCTAGGCATTATATACATTTTAGAAAGTAACAATAAAAAATTACTTGAGAAATTTTTATTTAAATAATGTTTCACCATTTCTGATATTACTGCTTTTTACTTAATATCTTTCTATGCTTTGTGGTTCTAGTTTCAATTCAAAAGATAAATGTAGAGAGGGTTATGTGTCAGGAGTCCAAAGTTCAGTAGAGAACTATGAATCCTTAGTCAAAAGATATGTTACTTTGGGGGAGAGGTTATGTTTTTGTTTTCACAGGAAATGAGAGGCCATGGATTCATTCCGGGTTAAGAAAAATCAAGTTTGATTAAGGAAGATGCCCTGAAAAACCTCCATTGGGAGCAGATGGCCCAGATAATCCAACATCTCAGATTCCCTCTGTTACAGTTTCCTCTAAATTCTACATCCAGAACAGCTTCAAGGCAACCAGCTATGATGATCCAGCCTCTCAAAATACTCCAGTCAGAACTTGACCATGATCCTAAATTTTCTCAGGGTCCCCAAAGGTAACAGCACTCTCAAAACAACAGGAGTCTGGAGAATGGCACCCACACTCCCCAAAAACAAATTATGGATATTTGCCGTTATTTAGGAGGTTTGGCTACAAATTATTATTGTTCATAGTCAGGAAAAAAGCTAAACAAAGGAGTTAAATTCAAAGATCTCTTTCTAAAGGAAAAAAAGGGGGATAGGATATAGAAATGATAAGATAAAAGGTTAGATTATTTTAATCCAAAATCAACTGTTAATCTCCAAATATTTTACATTGTTATGGATTTAATTTATTGATAAAAATTTAAAGTTATTTCTGCTATGCTGTATGTATGTTTCTACCCTTGTTTGGAATATTGTGTTATGCAGCTCATTTAAAAATGTAATGCATAATTTAAAATACAGGTTAATAGTCACTTATTACAATCAAACTTATAGTCATGTTTGATATGTTTTCAAGGTCAAACAGAAATATCTTTTAAATAGATAGGTGGTCTTCAAACACTTCAAAGACCTACAGAATATGGCATTTAATGGATATTGTAACTGTAATTCTTAATAATTGTTATATGTAGTTTTACTATGTTAAAAAAAAACCTTCCTTTTAATTAGACAAAAAGGGGGAAATGATGTGGAATAATCCTTCTTTACACTGTGTGAATGTATGTTGCTATGATTACTTTAATAAAGAATCTTACTGGCCAATAGCTGAACAGGATAAAGTTAGGTGGGAAAGCCAAACTGAGAATGATGGGATGAAGAAGGGTAGAGTCAGGAGAGATGCCAGCCAACTGCCAAGGAAGCAGGACATGTAGAAAATGAGGTAACAAGCTATGAGCCATGTGTCAAAGTGGAAATAAAAAATATGGGTTAATTTAAGTGTTAGAGTTAGCTAGTAACAAGCCTGAGCTATTGGTTGAGCATTTATAAGTAATATTAAGCCTCAGAGTGGTTATTTGGAAACTGGCAGGTGGGAGAGAAACATCCAACTACAGGGATCCAAGGCCCTGCTCTGGCCTCCACAGGAATGTGGTACACACACACACACACACACACACACACACACACACAC